>JBBPDA010063081.1:0-13123 GCA_037974385.1 Arnoldichthys spilopterus | reverse complement strand
AGTTATTTTTGTGACCATTTTGAGTTTTTCTTTCATTGACTGAAGGGTACCAACAATTTTGTCCATGTGTGTAAATAACTTTAATCTCATTTATTTATTTATAGTTACACAATTTCACAGGCCAGTAAGACAATGGTGAAGATGAAAATGCTGGGGAACTGCAGAACTATTTGAAGTGTCTGAGAGAACTATGCTTTTTTTAACAGCCAGCCCCCTGGTTTTCATTCTTCCTCATGCTGTCTTCATCTGCTGATTGTACTATATATCCTGCTAAATCATTCCTGTAAATATAGCCGACATGTGAGGGGGAAATGCTGAACGGCAGACCCAAATTTAATGGATAACCACCCACTCCTGCATTAATTATTTCATTGTGCATAATAAAACAGCAACCAGGAAATAAGAAAATCACCAGAGAATAAAATAAAAAATAAATAAATTATGAATTAATTAATTAATTGTAACTTATTAATTTATTTCTTCACAAATTTAGAGGTTAATGCTACTGCAACCTAATGCCACAAGACACAGGAGGAAACAAGACTGGAAGAAGCCACGACACTCAGCACAAGGGGATAATTTTACAGATGTTTTTGTGAATATTTTGAAGTAACGGTGTTTAAGTATCTTACTAAGGAAATATTTTATATTGTTATGAATTGTTCTAATGTGTGTAGTTAGCAAAGGAGCTAATCTGAACTTGATGCTTCAGGTAATTTACAGATGTTTGTGTTATAGACATGTGTGATTTTAATGATTCAAGATTTGAATGATTAGCTCACATGCTAACACTGCTTACAATAAACGTGTGCTATTAATCAGCATGAGTCTATGGCTGTTATTACTTCTTTTTATCATCTTAAGCTATAAAGAGTGAAGCTTTAACATACTTTGCTTGAAACAGTCATGCTAATGAAGCTGTTAAACTGAATCTTCATTTCACTTTGTAGCTCCTGTGAGGCCTCAGTCTCCACTAGAACGTGACACTTCAGTGCAGCAGATTGAACCCAGCAGTGTCCCCAGAAAGGCCCTGGACTGCAGCAGCAGCTATAAAGGAGATAAATGGTGTCAGATGAACTTCATTAACCACCCAACACTGACCACTTTTTCCTGCTCTCCAGCCTCTTCCACTCATTCACAACAAACTGATAAACAGCTGAAGAATATCAGTGTGTTTCATTGTTGCTGATCAGTCGTGGCTAAAATAACTGAACTGCAGAGTGCGTGTAACTGCAACCCATCTAGCAGTGTGAACGAATACACAACATGAGGTTTAGAACACTTCTGAGTTAAAGTTTAAGAAATGATGAAAAAATACTAAAGGAATACCTGGCTGGAATGCTTCGTCTTTTTTGTACTTTTTCCAAATGGAATAATATCAATATATGAAAACACAGAAAAGATGTTGTCAAGCCCAAATTTTGTTTACCCTCCAAAGCCAGTTTTGATCCACTACACTGATGGTGGAAAAATCAGCATCAGCGCAAGGTGTAAAAAGGTTGTCTTAACTTTAAAAGGCAGATCCCAATGAGCTATGGTTTACTGAGGAAAAGGACCTACTCTCATGCAAAGTAAAATTCATTCACGGGAGCAACATGGCCTTTCAAGTGCCATAAGTGCACTTTGAGTGCATAACAGTGTGGACCCTGATCCATACCCCCACTTTTGGCCAAAAAAAACCCTCTATCTGTCCCTACGTCAAATGCGGCGAACATCAGTAAATGAAGACTGCACAGAGGATTAATCCATCCGTTCTGTCTAGACTATTTCATTTTACCATGCCAACACTGGATGGCACAGGCACACTCATGTGACAAGTGTTAGATTCGGCCTGAATTCGACACTCAGGCCCAAAGTCCCTTAAACACGACTACCCTTGACACTTCACAAACTGAGGTCATTAAGATAACACGTCTCTTAATTTCTGCATTTAATCACCAATCAAGGTCAGACTGTTTGGTGCTTACGGCCCTCTGACATACACAGCTGGCTGAAATGGTTTACACACACACATACAGTGATTGACCCATCATTCGGGATTTCCCTTCACTTCTGTGTCAATCTACCATCAAGGACACTCTATTCTATCTTACATGGGTGCCTTCTAATCTACAAAGACAAACTGTCACACTAGTAAAGCTAGACTTGGATTAAGAGCTGCTGGTCAACCAAGATCCTACCTGAGCTGATGCTAATCCTTTAAATAGAAAATACTTTTATTTAAATTATGTAGAATTAGTAGTAAGTTAGTTAGTTCTGTTTGGACATGTAGTTATTGTACCACATGTCCCATATAAGTGCTCTGTGAGGACTTTGAGGGACTCTGGAATTTTAACTGTTAGGGGAAGTTCATTCCCCTACTTAGGAGCCAAAACTGAGAAGAGCCCTGATGTCGGTTTTTCGATTTTTGAGAAGGGGAGTGTCCAGTCAGGCTGAGGATGATGCTAATTAAAGGCAAGCTGTTTAATCATTGCAGATTGTTAAACAGGGGCTGCACCAGGAAGCCAGTGAAGGGTTCATTATGGCGTGTAAAAATGTTGGTGTATTGAAGAATTCTGTTGTACAGAAGATACCTGCTTGTTACGGAAAGATTATTAATGTGAAATAAAAATGTGAGACCCACATCCAGACAAATTCCCAGATTCCATGCTTCAATTGTTGGAGTGACAGAGGTGATGGCAAGGTCAGGTCTTGGGGATGTATCTCCTCGGTTGTACAGGAGGCACAAAGCAGACAGAATCCAAAGGGTGAGACAACATTCGAAGTACCAAAAACCAGGCAAAAGTAAAAAAAAACAGAGAATACATAAAAAATTCTGGTTCATAAACATAAAATAAATTTTTAAGAGACATTGCAGCATTTGCCTCTCCTGCCTGTTCCTAAAAACCTGGTTCTAATAAGGCCCATCTGCCTCTGATGACTAGGAGGTAGGTGTGGCTGAGAACTGAGCATGTAAGTACTTTGGAAATGCCAAACCAGATCTGCCCTCTAGATGAAGTTTTTGCCCTTCTCATGAGTAAGTGGAGTGTAAATAACTGCAATTTGTTTTTAACGTTTTTTTGAACGTAAAGTCTTTGCTGTTTTCTTGTAATATTCTGTTGGGATTAAAACAATGAATAATGCATAAGCCGTTCTTCAGATAATTTGTCTACTGAAAATCAGTAAGACATGATGTTGTTTTAGTGAGTGATTGGCAACCACATACCAGACAATTAATAGTTTGAACATGTATGTTGTCCAGTCCTGATCATGTAGGCCTATGTTGACCAGTGCTGATCATGTAGGCTTCACGAGTTGTTGTTGTTCACCCATGATGTCATAAAAACCCAGTATCCCATAATGAATTTTTTTGTGACAAACCATTGGCCCCATCCATCCATCCATACATTCATTTTCTAAACCGCTTCTTCCATTTCCGGGTCGTGGGGAAACTGGAGCCAATCCAGAAGGCAGGGTATGCCCAGGACAAGAGGCCAACCCATCACAGGGCAGCATATAGACAGACAACCACTCATACACACATTCACACCTACCTGCAACTTTTAGAGTATCCAATCAACCTGCTGCAAGCCTTTGGACAATGGGAGAAAACCAGAGCACCCGGAGGAAACTCAGGCAAACATGGGAAGAGCTTGCAAACTCTGCACAGAAAGGCACCCGTGGCCGACCTGGGGATCAAACCCAGGACCTTCTCGCTGTGAGGCGACAGCGCTACCACTGCAGCACCGTGCCACCCAACTGTATAATCTTAAGGTTGAAACCTTTTGCTAAGTTTGGTCCCCCCAGTTTAAATATCTCTCCTGTGCCCCTGCATATGTATCTTCTTTCCGTAGCCCTCAGAGAGCTCTTTTGGTCCTATCACATTGATACCATCACATCAACAATCAGGATCAATCCAATTAAGTACATGTCTGAGGTTTAAATTAGAAAGGCTCCTCCAAAATGCTCTTTAACAATGTTCTGTTCAGTGGGAACTGGCATCTTAGTTAATTACTTTTGTTAAATAAGTGCTTTTCTTTTTTTGTTTTTGCATATGTGATGCAATTACATTCTCTTTATCTCTAGATATAATTTGAGAACAGATCTAATTTTGATATGCTGATATTCCTTAATAAAGAACTAAATATTTAAGCGGTTATATAAAACAATGGGCCTTATTCAACAATATCTAAGTTTTTCTTTACATTTGTTTTGGAGAAAGGTCCTTAAAAAAGTCTATATCACATCCATGTCAGCATTCGTATGTGCAGAAATGTGCTCTTGAGTGTGTGCAGATTCTGCTCTTATCTAATAATGAATCCTAAATGAATCTTTTTCATAAAAAAAACTGAATAGGTGGGTTTTGGCTGGTAAAGTCTTGTTGGCGTATAAAGCCCTGTGAACCTGACCCAGTGTTGCAGAGATTAGCAAACTCACCTGACTGAGCTGACTCGGTCATGTTGAAAAATGAGTTTATTCTACTTTGATCTTTGCAAGCGCAGGACTAGAATAGTACAGCAAAGGGAAACAGAAGAAAAAAAGACTAATCCTTACAACAGCAAACACAGTGACGTTATCTGTGCGTGCAAAAGTGCAATTCCTCTGTGTGTGTGTGTGTGTGTGCGCGCGCCCTCAATGCTGGCATTGTAACCATCAAAGAGTAGACCACAGGAGCAGTGACTCATATTTTGACTCCCAGTGAACACAGTCAATTTGGCATGAATTATATCTATGAAAGAACACCTTATTACTCAATGCCATTTACAGCTGCATTGTCTGTGTGGAGCCTTTAGCATTTTTCAGGCTATTAAATGACAGTCAAGCACTTTAATGTATTACTGCCACCTTGTGACCACATGCATACAGGATCTACTCTCTCTTGCTCCCTCTCAGAGAGGGCTGTGAGAGAGGAAACAGTCCTGTTCCATAATGTCAGTATGTTTATTGCATACACATCAATCAGATATAACATTAACACCACCTGCCTAATACTGTGTAGACCCCTCTCATGCTGCTAAAATAGGTAAGACTGTGGTGCACTGTGTTTTAAAGTCAGCATTCACTTTTAAAGCACAGTTGCTCTTCTGTGGTATCGAACCACACGGGCTAGGCTTCATTCCCAACATGCATCAGTGAGCCTTGAGTGCCCATGTTTTTGCGACCAATTAACCAGTTGTCCTTCCTTGAATTACCTTTGGTATGTACTAACTACTGCATACCTGAAATGCTCCATAAGACCTGCTGTTTTGAAGATGCTCTGACAAGGTTGTCTAGCCATCACAATAATGCTCTTGTCAAAGAGGCTCAGATTCTTAGGCTTACCCATTTTTCCTGCTTCCAGCACATCAACTTCAAGAACTGACTGTTCACTTGCTGCCTAATATATCCCACCCCCTAAGGTGTGCCATTGTAAAGAAACGCTCAATGTTTTTCACTTTTCCAGTCTTGGTGTTAATGTTGTGATTGAATGGTGTATGTGGTATGTGTGTGTGTGTGTGAGATAGCAAGAGAGAGAGAGAGAGAGAGAGAGAGAGGTTGAATATATACTACTGACCATAGACCTAGAGGTGATCTAGAGTTGGTCCAAATGTACACATATGTCAGCGCAGATACATCTATTTAGAACTCTGTAGGTAAATCCCTTTTTTCATTGACTAGCTCAATCATTTCAAACTATGCTAAAGCAACATCATTTGACAAAGTCAAAAATCTGCTGTCAGCTAACAGACCCCTGTGTCACCTTGCATCATGATGTGTGATGGGAAGCAAATAAGGTACCATGATCCACACCCAGAGAGCGAAGCCTATTGTGCTCTCTTGGACTCCTGGCCAAAGATGGCTGCAGTACCACCAAGGGTCAAACCGGTGACCTTCTGACGATAAGCCCAATGCTTAGACTCAGGAGCCCAGGCCATGGATTTACATGAACCTTTCAGGTGAAAACTGGTAACATTTTATTTGCGCCATTATCATAATATAATAATAACTCTGTTTTTCTGAGAAATAGAATAATTATCTTGAGATCTGAGCTTTTTTTAGCTACTGGACCTCTTCCAGTTGATTTTTTTTAATTAACAGTATTATTCACCTTGTTATTGCCCCCCATCTCCCTGCCCTTCCCTCATGTTTCTATCTTGCACTACAATAAATGGTTAATAAGTTTAACATAACAAAAATACTTCACATGGTTTCAAGCAATTGCAGTGGTTTCTCATTTGCTTTTTTAAACTAATTAATTGACTCATAAGTGAGAAAGTGAAACTGAGGCTGAGTTCAAGCTCCGTCTTGTTTTGTGTCTTCAGCATCACTGACTTGTGTTAAATTCTTCATGCCAGGTCCTTTGGCACCAGATCTGCTCAGAGACTTGTCCTGTTATTTATTTCACTGTAGTTATGTTCACAATTCTATTATACTGTATGATGGGGCGACAGAAGTGGATGCTGTGCTCTGAAACTGAGCACTTCATTCTGGATAATATCAATCTATGGGGGTGATGTGCAGTGTGCAAAGCATGTGGCCATGATGTAAAAGATTACTGCACTGTATGACATTATGCTTAGGAACTTGATGCAGACTGTACATTTACACAAAGAGACACACCCATCTTATTGTTTGAATATTATATACATAAATTATTGTTTGAAACATCAGTGTTTGTCAAAAAAAATCAAAAGCCTGATTTCCTTGCAGTAATTAAAAGAAAATAGGAAAATCAATTCTCTCACTCTTTCATCACTTTGGGTCATCTTCCATTGTTTTAAAGCATGATTTTGACTCAACAAATTAATTTGATAAATCAAAATCATTTTTTGTCATCTCAGGATTTTGTAGTAAGAACGACATAAGTCAAGAAAACAAATACATTTTCACCAAATTTCACCAGTATGTGAATTTGTGGCTTTGGGGTTTCATTCTCAGCAGAAGAGTCAGAAGAACAGAGTTAAAAACCCTCTTTTTATACCTGTGCACCCGCGTGTGTATAAAAACTAGACAACTTAAGCGGGCTCAAGTAAATACAGCGGACTGGTTGAGAGGGGTGTGGTTCGTGACGTCATGTTTCTGTTCGCATTGAATTTCACTTCCTGTTTCTCAGGTATCGGGACACACCTGAAAAAAAGTGCGTGACTTTATTCCAGTTAAAACCACCGGCTTAACTTATTATATCAGGAGTCGCGATTTCCAGTGAGACACAGCTCTGTGACCAAGGCTGACATTTTATGTGGACAGTGGAGGAGCGCCACACCTGTAGCTCGATTTACACGGTAATGTCCCTTTTACTTTTTCACAGTTTCCTGAAAGGCCTCCAGCCTGCGGCTCCTCACTGCGCTCGGTGGTGTACATCTCTGCTTGTGTATGGGCTGGTTTCCCCCACATACGGAGCGTAGGCCTTCAGTGTTTTAGGGATTTCCAGATGATACATCAGGTGCCTCGATTCTCCTCCTCTGCGCTGCCCTGGTGAGAGTGTAGTGTAACAGGAGCTCGCCTTGGGAGAACATGGGAAGAGACTGACTCGAGTCGAAACTGTACGCAGGTTTTCATAAGCTTCGATGTAATCTAGGTCTGACCTAGGTCTTGTATAAACATGCGAGATCCTAAAAATGCTGTATACATCCGATAATTAGCCGCACGGTCGTCATTAGGCCCCTCCTCACCCCCCACTAGCTTGTCGCTAAAGGCTGTTGAGGTTTCACTCTAAGGAAGGTTTTGTTCTGTGTTCGGCAGGTTTCGCCATAGCTCAGGCTGCTCTGCGAGGAAGCTTCGCCCACAGCAGGATGACTTTCTCTCGGTCGTGTTTCCTGGCCGTCGTCGTCGCCGCCACGACGTTTTTTTTCCAGCTCGCCAAAGCCCAGGATTCCGGGCAGCAGTGCTTAAGTAAGTTTACGCATGGGAAAGAGAACTTCGTGCTGGACACGGATGTGTCCGTGAAGGAAGGCGCCACCTTCCTGGCTTCTCCGCTGGCCACCACCGCTGAAGACTGCGTGTCCGCCTGCTGCAAAGAGCCCAGCTGTAACCTAGCGCTGATGGAGGCTGGCGGTACAGAGGGGGGCTTAAAGTCCTGCTTCATCTTCAACTGTCTTTATAAGCAGAAGAAAGTGTGCCGCTTTGTCAGAAGGACAGGCTTCCAAAACTACCTCTTGACCTCGGTTTTTGAAAACTACTTGAAGGATTACGACTCAGGTAAGTGATAAAAGTAGTAAATGATGTTCTCAGTTAAAGAAAAGATGAACAGACTGGTTAAAAGCTCTGTGGGATGTTTCTGTAGAAATATTTGGGGAAGAGGCATTGGGAATGGCACACCAAGTACCTGTAAACATAATAAAAGGGATTACATTTTATCTAAATTTTTAAATAGTTGTTATTTTTACTTAAATGCCTAAAATACATTAAATGTGATTTAAATATAAGTAAGAGATTGTTTAAGCTTTAATAACTTAATTTCTCAATATAAATATTTGTAATATTAAGGTGCATTGTTAAATAGTGGAATGGAAGGTGATTATTTTTTTAGTTTTTACAGTAATCTCTAATATCTCTTTGCCCAGCTATGACTTTCCCTTTATTCAAAGCTTTTGGACTATGCTGCACTATCCTACACTATGTCAGGATTATGTTTTAGTCCCCCAACATGCAAACAATGTACTTGAAGGTACAACATGGTCCCTAAGGTTCAATTCTCCACCTTAAGTGAGTGTTGAGGGTACACTACATTCTCGTTCTCTGGTGTTAAGTGGCATACCTTTTTTCTACCAAAATTTTTCAAAGAAAAAAAAACAAGGCCTGGATTAAAGACAGACCGTGAACACCGCTTAAAGTATATGACTTCCACACAGTATTGGAACAGTATGTTTCCCAGTGACCAGTACTGAAGCTGTACCCTTGTGGTTACCACCCAAGTGACAGTATTTATACCCTGAAAGCTGCGTTTTGTTTTGGAAGTAAATGTGAAGTGTTTTGACTTCCATCTAGAGGGATTGGCCAGGTCCTTCCATGAAACTGGAACCGTGTGACTTGTGTGAAAGAATGACTGTGCAAGTCCACACCTGTAAGGGTTTCGATGCCTGGCCCCTTTGGATGGGCCACCCAGCTCAGCTGCTTATCTACTGGACTGTGTAGAAGCCTCTGTTCTGTAACCACTTCTCTTGTAACATCTTCATTTTTAAAACACTTTGTTAAGGTATTTTTTTGAATAGAAGGAATATTTTCCTCTTTAGTCATGTTGTTCAGGATTCTCCTTCCTTACCTGATGAAATTTGCCTGAAGTCTTCTGCATGGCTCAGTTTAACGCCTCGGTCAGGTGCTGACTTGTTTGGCTGTACATAATATCATATGCATGATCATGCCCACTGTCACTGCTGTTATTGCAAATACAGAAACCTTTCTGATTTTTCACTTGCTCCTCTGGCTTGCTCAGGCGTTCAGGACAAGCCTCCTAAAGCAATTGCAGGCCAGGACAGAGTAATTCAGCCAAATGAACCTGTGACTCTCAATGGTATCGAGAGCAAGGATGACCATAAAATTGTTGAATACCAATGGGATATGGTGTCTGGAAACCCCTCTGCTGTTATTGAGGTAAGTGATTGGATGAGTTGTCGCTTCCTTTTTTTATTCAAAGGTTCTCTTTTTGCATATGTATGCATGTTCTTGTCTCCTCCTTTGCTCGGTGTGATGTATGATATGATATGTGACTATAATCAACAATATGCTGTATTATTTTATATTATTTGAAAATGGAGGAACAGTAGTTGGTTAGGGCAACTTCTAAATTACTATTATGTAACTTAAACTAGTCATTCAGGTCTGCTTCAGCGGCACATTAACAAGAATAAAAAGCCTTGATGTAAAACTTGCAGTTCCTATTTATTTCCGGATTTCTAAAGGCTGCTTGACTTGCTTAACAGTATGTTGTATTTTGTGAAGAGTTAAGATGTTATATAATGTTGCTGTCATAAGAAAAGCACAGTGTACATGAAAAGCAGACCAGTATACATTTGTAAAAGAAACCTTTCAATTTTTAACAGATTTAACAGTTAAAACACAGTTTTTCTACTATAACGCTGTGTTTTTGATGAGTTTGGTTACCTGGTCCTGTCATTCCATGCTTTTCCACCTCATCCATCCAGTTCTAACAATGGGTTATGTAATTCTGCTTTGGCATCTGGATCATCTTCCCTTGTCCTTTCTTCTTAGAAATCCAAAAATTTTCCAGATCAAGTGATTGTTTCCAACCTGTTTCCTGGGATGTATAAGTTCAGGCTGAATGTAACTGACAACGCAGGACAGTCAGACTCTACAGTGGTCGCGGTCTTGGTCCTCACGCCTGAGCAGACACACCGTGAGTATCTGTTCTGATATAAACATGCAAATAGTTTTGCTAAGCTGGCAAATTAGTATTGATCTCTTGTTGGTGTGTAATTCAAGAACTGTGCGTTATTACTGACTCCTGTTTTTGGCAGTGCTTTAGCTTGATGGTATGTTTAGACTCTAGGGATATTCACAGTAGTGGATCGAAGTTTTTCATGTTGCTTTGGACCAAATGAAATGAAAATGTAACAAACTGAGGACCGGCCTCATCCTGATGTACACACACATCCAGATTATAAGATAGCCAGAAAGCAAATAAGGCTAATTATGTCAGTGTTTAAATTTGTGCAAACGTCTTCTTTTTGCTTGTATATATGTGTCTAATACCAAACAAATTTTGTATAGTGATATTTATGCTATAGAGAGATTTCAAGCTGATTCGTGAAAACTAGTTAGACATTGACAAGCAGTTCTTGTTTTTTTATTTTAATGGAAAAAATGTTTCATGTTTTCACTTTGTTTTACAGAACGTTATTGGTTTTAAAAATGCGTTCAAAGACACAGACTTAGTAGTTTTAAGAAAACTATTTTAAAAAATGACGCTGCCAGTATTATGAAGGCTAATTAGGACAATAAATGTTCTTTTACATTCTTTTCCATGTTTTTTTTCTTTCTAGCAACTAAAAATTCTTTGTAGTGTAGAATTCATCTATCTTTTTTATCAGGTTATTTGAAAAATTATTCTATTCTTCTTAAAAATGTTAGACACGTGCTTGTACACAATGCATGTGCAATAATCCCTCCCCTGATCTTTGTTCTCCTTTGGAATGTCCATACAAAGAGGCTTGCTCAGACAAGTTTCAGTGCAAGCGTTTCCATGTGGAATGAAATAAAATGTGGTGTTTTGTCAAGAACAAAACTGCACAAGCTTGTTTTATTGTGCTGTTTTGTGATCATGTTCCTACAGTCTTAGAATACATGATGTTTTACACTTTCTGTTTTGCTGAGGCAGTTTGATAGATGTTATAGAAGAAAGTAATACTTTTATGACTAACTCATGCTTTATTATGAGCATGAGATACTCATCACTAAAATCTATGATCTACTAATCTGAAAATGGCTGATCAGACTTTTAGAACAGGAAATGTTTGAGTTGATGTCGTGGGTTGCATGTTATCTATGAGGAAAGGAAACTGGTTTGGTTGGTTTTCTGGTTTAGTTACTTAAAGCTTCAGCGTGAGAGGCTGACAAATACCTCTGTCAAGGGTGAAACCTCTTTTAAGGATGTTGGCCCTTTCTGGTGACAAACTACTGACAAACTTCCTCTGTCTGCTTTCTTCTGTTGTCTGAGGAGTGTTCCTCTCTCTTTCTCTTGAAATTTCCTGTTACTGTAGGCATGTACAGCCTGTTGCTAATATTTAATTACCTTTGCTTAACTGGCAAATGCTTTACTTCATGATAAAATCAGTGTCTGGATGAAAACTTTTGACAGAAAAGTTAAATCACTAGTAGTGACCAGCTTAGTGGGTTATTTTGTAATCTTTCTTTTTTTCAAATGCACATTATTCATGAATTGTTACAACATTTTTTTCATCTTAGTGTTTCAAAACATGCATTCACTCCTCACAGTCCACATATAGAAACCATTTTTTTCAAATTATAGCTTTAGTGATCTTACAAAACCAAAACCTTTACACATGTATCCTCTTATTCAGCCTACAGCAGTTTATCTCCACTCATTCACACTCAAGTTCGACTGTATTTCAACCCCATTCTGAATAAGTTCCAATACAATTGCAGCCAATCAGAAAATCAGATTATTTGCATAACAAAATCAGCCTGTTTAGTTCTAAAGAATAAACACGATGTTGGAAAATGGTAATGTAAAAGTGAATTGTAAATTATATCTGTGGTACAGAAACCCACACCAATGTCATGGAAAATACTAAAATGTAGAATATGCAGCCTTTTAAAACAATTTGGCAAATCATTGTCTTTAATGGTTAAAGATTGGCCAAAATAATTTAGCTTTTTTTCTTGAGTCATCAAAAACCCAGTAACTCCCACCTGGAGCTGTGATTGGTTACACTGTCAAAAACATAGTGATTTGGTTAGAGGTCCATTTTCATAGTTGTGGTTTTCTGCAGAAACAGTATCACAGAGTTCGACAGACAATATATTGTGCAACCCTAGTTCTACCTGTTGATTTTTACAAAGCACTGGCTCAGGTTCTAATACAAGGTCTGATCACTGGCTGTTTTAACATCCATGTGCTATCACTCCCTCGTCATCTCATCAAATCTTTACAGCATGATGTCAGTTAAGCTTATTTGCAATATGATGTCATGGTATACATAATATTCCATAACTCTTAATACTATCATCAGCTACAGTGACAAAGGAACAAAAAGAGTTTTTTAGGGTTTGAAAATGTAGTACTTAAATAGAATTAAAGTTCTAGTTTTCATTAGTTTTTGGTTTGGGCATTCTGATTGATATATTAATCTTCTTTTTGAGGTCATCACAAAGATATTCGCACTTCGTTTTTTTAATGTTACTAGCTGCAACACTTGACTTTGCTCCTAAGCTGGAGATCCTTTCTCAGGGGCAACCCCCATATTGGTTCCACTCTGTTAATTTTAATCAGTTTTTTGGGTCAATTTTTTAGTGTAACTTGCCATTTTGTCCAGTGTGAGTTTGGGTGAGTGTGCATGAGCTTTCAAGTCTGACTGGTGGTTGAGGAGGAAAGGTGATGCGCATTTGTGAGTGAGGTTCTCTGTACGGTAGATTTGTTTTACAGTACAGATATTCAGTTAATGTGCACAGTATTATAACTATATAT
>JBBPDA010063060.1:0-13124 GCA_037974385.1 Arnoldichthys spilopterus | reverse complement strand
GGTACCTTACTCAAGGGAACCTCAGTGGAGCCCAGGGACTCGAACCTACGACCTTCAGGTCCCAAAGGCAGCGTCCTAAACACTAGGCCTCCACTGCCACCAGACGCGTTGGTGTCAGAAACGTTGGCGCGTCCACCTGCTGGTTTATGCAGTAGGGACAGATAAACCTTAAATTAATGTTATTAAAATACCGAATAAATCAATAAATACTTTTTATAGTTTTTGTGGTTTATAGTTTTGTATTTAAACATTTTTTTTTTCCATTTTACTACACCAACATCTGTCCATTTACTGCAAGTTATGGAATCACTTCCCGTATTAAATTTACTCACTTATTTAGAAAAATGTTTTTTTTTTAAACATTAAAAAAAAAATCTGTAAAAACAGCATAAATTATTATTAATAATATTATTAACCTTTTTCCCCCCAAAAAAATAAATTAAAAAAATAAATGTAAAATGCAATAAAATCAGTAAACTGATGATTTCCATTGTTGTCGTTGACCAACCTTTTTTACGTATAGAATTTGACGCCTGCGACACACTGAAACAAGGCCGGGAGGTGTGTTCGCGACCGTGTTACGTCACCTTTCCTTTCAATGACAATGTGTGATCGTTTGGGAACTGAGGAGAATAACTGCTGCAGTTCCGACAGCGGAGTTTTTCTCCAATTTGTTGCTCGATCTAAGACTCCAGCTGCTCTACGGTCAGCAGGTGGCGTCGTCCGATTCCCCTCCTCGCGAAGCTCCAGACGTTTTCAGTAGAAGACACATCTGGAGTCAAGCTCACACACTCCACACTGTGGTAGCCTGTGCAGAATGAGGCCTGTCGTTGCCCTGCTGAAATAACTATGGACGTCCTGGGAAGAGACGTCACCCTGATTACGACATGGGTTTCTCTAAAACCCAAATATACACCTCTGTGTCAATGGGACCTACACCGTCGCCATGGGCACTGATGCCCACTATGCTATGACAGATGCCATCACCTTTCACTGAGAACAGTCTGGATGGCCCATTTCGTCTTAGGCCTGGAGAACAAGCTGAAACGTGGAATCGCCTGACCACAGCACACGGTTCCACTGCCTTCTGGTCCGTCGGAGATGAGCCCTGGTCCTCAGCTGTGTTTCTCTGTGTGTGATGGAGCTTCAGGCTGCGTTTCCTGATCCAGTGGTGGACTATGTTCCGTGACCGTGGTTCTCTGAGGTTCTCCTGAGCCCATGTGCTGATATTTGTCACAGTAACATGACGGTTCCTCATGCAGAACCTTCTGAGGGCTCGAAGGTTTCCGGCCTTGTCCTACAGCGACTGAGATTTCTTCAGATTCCCCGAATCTGTTCACAATATCATGTACCGTAGATGATGGAAGACCTCAGTTCTTCGTATCTTGTGTTGAGAAAGGTTCTTGTTGAACTGACAGTTCTCCAATGGCGCCACAACCCATCTTTGCTTGCAGAGACTTTGGTGGATGCTCCTTCAGAATGGCGTGACTTGAACGTTTTGTATACTTTCTTACTCTTGTTTTGCTCCATCCCAACCATTTTTGAGGGTCTTGTTGGCCAAAATATCGGAAACAGTTTCTACTGAGAGGTACATGAAGGTTCAGGAATGTTTACAAATGGGAGATTTTTTGGTTTTTGTTGCTTTTTTAATGGTATTTGTCAACATTAGACACAGGACACACGTTCTAAAAGCAAAGTTGACCCTATTGGATTACAAGCCCATCGGTTTGGTCGCCCCTGTCGCCTTCTAAGGGTTGATTAGCATTGTTTTAGCCCTGAGGGGTCACTGGTTGTTCTATCCCTGATTCTGTCAAACCCTGGAATTTCAGTCTCTGGATAAAACCTGCACACAGTTCACAATAAGCTAAAGGCTTCGCTCCAAGGCCAGAGGCCCTATTGCATTATGCTTCAATACCGTCCTGGTCAGGAGACAGATTTGCCTCGAAATGGACCGAAATGCTGAAAACCTGCCTCTTCAGCTGAGGCGACGTCCGTCTCCATCGCAACTTCAGTTTTTATCTTTCCCCATCTAGTGCTAGAATTTCTCTCTTTCTCCATCTCCAAATTTCTGAAAGACCTTTATCATGTCCGACCTTCACTGCACAATGACCACGGCTGGCCTGTCGCTTCTGCAAAGCACCAACATGAAGTGACCGACTCATGATTATTATATTCCGTTCATAATAAGCCGCAAAACTCTCACTGGACATAAAATATGCAGCTTCTAGATATGAATTTTGTTCAGTTTTAGTTTAAATAGTTTTCCTTTGTGCAATATTTTATGCAACATACTTATCCGTATATTAAGTATATTTTATAATGAGAATTTTAGAACTTAATATTTATTTTCTTAGAATTTTATTCTATTTATAATATTACTAAAATATTTTTCTGGAAATTAATTTCACTAAAAGATTATTCTGGATATTAGATTTTATTAAAACCTCATTGTGGAGATCATTTGTTTTACTATAACCTTACTAAGATTATAACAAAATAATATGAAAATATTATTCAAATGATTCATTATTTTATTAATTTGAATATTATTCTGGACATTAATTTGAATAAAAAAATAATCTGCATATTCATTTTACTACAAACTGAATATAAATATTACGATATAATTTATCCTACCTATATATATTTTTTTTTTTTATTGTTAGTAATTAATTTTATTATTAAACTGTAGGTATTTATTTCAACATATAAATTTTATTATATATATTTTTTAAATAATTTTGTTACAGATGTTATAATCAACATAATCAAATTTATATATTAAAGAATTTCTAATACAACTACATCTAGAGTGGAATTATGACCAAATAAATTTCTGTAATAAAATTATAAAAAAAATTTAAATTATGAATAACTGATAAACTACAGAATTATTAAAATTATGATATTTTCTGTTTGAACAACTCCTGTACTGTTGTTTATTTTTTCCTTTAGCTGTGGGATTTGTAGCTCTTAATGTAATAAGAACCCTCCCCATCCCCCCCATAACAATTAGGTAAATAAACTTTAATTGTATAAATGAGTGTACTCTCTATGGGCCGGTAATCCCCATTCACCTTCTCGAGTATCTGTGGCAGTCAGTTGTCATGTGATCGCTCTGCAGGGCGGTGTGGGGTTTTAATTACACGCTGTAACCAGCGCCGCCGCCGCTGCCGCCGCACTCCCTCGGTACCGCTCACAAAGAGTCTCCTCTCGCACACGTCTAATCTCCCTTCCTCATCTCCACGCCTCCGACAAAGAGAAACGTGCTGCAGCGAACACGGCGCTCTCCCCCCGGAATCGGGAGAGGCCTTTTACACGGCTACAGGTGTAGCGTAGCTGACCCCTGACCCCGAATGAGCCCCACTCAGCCAAAGGCTCTGATGGTGACTTCTCTAGATGGAGCCGCTTCCACTAGGAACACCCACCCTGTGCTTCCACTCACTGGCCACTTTATCAGAAACACCCCCCCCTGTGCTTCCACTCAATGGCCACTTTATTAGAAACACCCACCCTGTGCTTCCACTCACTGGCCACTTTATTAGAAACACCCGCCCTGTGCTTCCACTCACTGGCCACTTTATTAGAAACACCCACCCTGTGCTTCCACTCACTGGCCACTTTATTAGAAACACTTGCCTTTCTTTTGCGGTTTTGTCCACATGGTGGCGCTATATGGCAGGGGTTTCTGATAAAGTGGCCAGTGAGCGGCGATGGAGAGCAGAGCTGATCTCTGAGCTGTGAGAGGTTTTACACATGCAAACAGCAGTGACTAATCTTCTCATCAGGACACTGTTGTTCTTCTGCACTGAGCAGTGTGGGGTAAACAAGACCCCCATCACCGTCCGGACAGGTGGGAACAGGTCTGCTCCCCGAGAGACAGGGGAGAGGAATGTAGCTGAAACAACAGCAGACAAAGGCACAAAGTGAAATCACTGCATTGCACAAGAGAGAGAGAGAGAGAGAGAGAGAGAGAGAGAGAGAGAGAGAAAGATAGGAAGAGAGAGAGAGAGAGAGAGAGAGAGAGAGAGAGAGAGAGAGAGAAAGATAGAAAGAGAGAGAGACCAATGCTTCATATGTAAAGAATGTTGACAATGTCCAAAAATGTTCGGACCCTGATGATCCGCAGTGTTTTTAGTGCATTAATGAGGAACTGGTCTGCTTTACTCGCCGTTGGGCGAATGGTGACTTCAGGCTCACGTGCAGCTGCTCTACTGAAATGCGTTTCTATGGAGACGATAGAACTGGGGAAGCTGTGGCCTAATGGTTAGATGGGTTTGTGACTGAAGTGCCCATGAGCAATGTACCTGACCCCTATATGCTCCCCTGGCATTGTGACTGCCCCCTGCTCCGGGTGTGTGTGCTCACCATGTGTCCTCACTGCTTCAGATTAATTTCCCCTCACGATTAAAATAATGAATAAATTCACTAATGGCAGCGGTGTCTGGATACTTCTGAACATTTAAGTGATTACTGTAAACTTTCTGCTCGATTCAGTTTCATCTCTGTAACTTTTTACAGGATCCAGCCCCTGATGAGTGACAGGTGAGGAAAAACTCCCTAAACTGTAGGAAGAAACCACAGGACCTAAGACTCAGAAGGGGAACCCGTCCTCCTCAGGTCGACACCGGATAAATAAATAAACATCTGTTTGAGCAGCAAATGATTAAAGCTGTGGTTTAGTGAGATGTTCCAGGCAGCTGTGTTTACTCATCACACTGTATTCTGCACACAGCGCAAGCAAAGTGTGGAGTGTTGGTAACGTCCCAGTGCATGTGAATCAGACTGTACCCCGCCCCCACCCCACCCCACCCCCACCCCCACCTCCACCTAAGACTGAATAACATCAGTGAACTCTGCTCCTTCACCAGCAGCTCTGAAGACCAAAGCTGCCATTAGTTGGAACTTCTGTCTCTTTGAGCTCCAGTCAGGAACGACTGATAAAAGCCTTTACTGCGGTTTGTCCGTGTGTCTCCACCGTCTACACACGCGCTGAACATCACACGTGCGCTGCAGTGCGTCAGACAGCGGTGAATGAGGAACGGTGTTGTCTCTGATTACTGTAATAAGTGAAGAGTCAGAAAGACGCCAAAGGTGAATCTGTCTGTAAGAACATGTGAGTTTAAAGCTGGAGGAACCAGTGCAGTGTTACCACTGCTACAGCCCTGAGCTCACTGCAATACACACACTCTCACTGAGAGTGACCCCTCACCTCACAGCAGGAGACCTGCAGTCACACAAACATCTGGGCATGTTTCTCTCCTCAGGTCCTTCATTTCTGTCCAGTTTCATTTCCAGCATTTGACATTAAACACAAATAATTTACTGAAATGTCCAGACAAACGTTTCCGCAGCCTCACCACCACAGACACCACCACAGACACCACCACAGACACCATCACAGACACCATCACAGACACCACCACAAACACCACCACAGACACCACCACAGACACCATCACAGACACCATCACAGACACAACCACAGGCACAACCACAGACACCATCACAGACACCACCACAGATACAACCACAGACACCATCACAGACACCACCACAGATACAACCACAGACACCATCACAGACACCATCACAGACACAACCACAGACACAATCACAGATACAACCACAGACACCATCACAGACACAACCACAGGCAGCACCACAGACACAATCACAGATACAACCACGGACACAATCACAGGCAGCACCACAGACACAATCACAGATACAACCACAGACACAACCACAGGCACAACCACAGACACAATCACAGACACAACCACAGACACCATCACAGACACAACGGCAGGCACCACCACAAACACCACCACAGATACAACCACAGACACAACCACAGATACAACCACAGACACCATCACAGACACAACCACAGGCAGCACCACAGACACAATCACAGATACAACCACAGACACAACCACAGACACAACCACAGACACAACCACAGACACCATCACAGACACAATCACAGACACAACCACAGACACCACCACAAACACCACCACAGACACAACCACAGACACCACCACAAACACCACCACAGACACAACCACAGGCACAACCACAGACACCACCACAAACACCACCACAGATACAACCACAGGCACAACCACAGGCACAACCACAGGCAGCACCACAGACACAATCACAGACACAATCACAGACACCACCACAGATACAACCACAGACACAACCACAGGCAGCACCACAGACACCATCACAGACACAACCACAGACACAACCACAGACACATCCACAGCCACCACCACAGACAGCACCACAGACACCACCACAGACACAACCACAGACACTGTGGTTCACACTAAACCACTTTACATGTTCTCTATTTTATAGTACAGAGTCAGTAGTGTGTGCATTGTTCATTAATTTATCTTTTTTATTTGATATTTGTATAAATTTCCTGTTTAATGTCTTTTCTCTCTGTCTGTAGTTAAGTTGTTGCTCAGGCGTACGTATGATCAGGGCTACACTTTACGACACACTGTACCAGTTTTACTGCGCGTGTGATGAATAAACTGCCTGAATCTCGAATCTTTGGCTTTAATTATGAGCATTTTGTTCTGTGCTGAGCATCTTGTGGTGATGAGAAAAATTCCAGCAACATTTAACTGAGATAATGGCACAACTCAGGCGAGGGACATACCGGAGCTGGGAGGAGGAGGAAGAGTGTTATTGGCTTTTTACTGTGAAAACCAACGAACTCAAATGACCTTTGTGCAGTTTTGCTGCAGCAGTAGAGCGTTTGGTAAATGTTGGGTGAGTGTTTGGTAAGTGTTGGGTGAGTTGGAAATGTTGATTGAGTGTTTGGTGAATGGTAAATGTTGGGTAAGTGATTGGTGAGCACTTGGTAAGTGTTTGGTAAGTGTTGGGTGAGTGTTTGGTGAGTGGTTGGTAATTGCTTGGTGAGTGTTGGGTAAATGTTTGGTGAGTGTTTGGTGAGTGCTTGGTGAGTGGTAAATGTTGGGTGAGTGGTGAATGGTAAATGTTGGGTGAGTGTTTGGTGAGTGCTTGGTGAGTGTTGGTGAGTTATTGTAAGTGTTGGGTGAGTGTTTGGTGAGCGCTTAGTGAGTGTTAGGTAAGTGTTTGGTGAATGGTAAATATTGGGTGAGTGTTTGGTAAGAGCTGGGTGAGTGTTTGGTGAGCACTTGGTGAGTGTTTGGTGAGCGCTTGGTGAGTGGTAAATGTTGGGTGAGTGTTTGGTGAGTGTTTGGTAAATGTTGGATGAGTGTTTGATAAATGGTTAATGTTGGGTGTTATCCAAGGCGACTTACAGCACAGAGGAAACAATCACGCATCTGAGCTGCATAGGGCATGAGTGTTTGGTGAGTGTTTGGTGAGTGCTTGGTGAGTGTTTGGTGAGTGCTTGGTGAGTGCTTGGTGAGTGTTTGGTGAGTGTTTGGTGAGTGTTTGGTGAGTGCTTGGTAAGTGTTTGGTGAGTGTTTGGTGAGTGTTTGGTGAGTGCTTGGTGAGTGTTTGGTGAGTGCTTGGTGAGTGTTTGGTGAGTGTTTGGTGAGTGTTTGGTGAGTGTTTGGTGAGTGCTTGGTAAGTGTTTGGTGAGTGTTTGGTGAGCACTTGGTGAGTGTTGGGTGAGTGTTTGGTGAGCACTTGGTGAGTGTTTAGTAAGTGTTGGGTGAGTGTTTGGTGAGTGTTTGGTGAGCGCTTGGTGAGTGTTTGGTAAGTGTTGGGTGAGTGTTTGGTGAGCGCTTGATGAGTGTTGGGTGAGTGTTTGGCAGTGGCTTTGACCCATATGTGTGATGATGTTCAGGGTACACAGGGCACGTACAGGGTGAAGAGTCGTAGTTAAGCCTGACTCCAGTCTTGCTGACTCAGCATTATTGCTTATTACCATGTGTCAGCACATGCCACCCGCTGCCAGTGTGCGGGTTGTTTATGGGAGTAACACATTCACTGCTTTCATTTCCTCAGTAGTGAGCACCCGACCCGCTCTCTCTCACCCTCTTCCTCTCCTCCCTCCCTAACCATTGGGCGGTTACGGGTTCCAAGCACTCGGCTGGAATTAACGTCCGTCTCGACTGTAATTTGGTGACTTGTGTCCCTAAAAAAGCCTCTGCCTGGCACAGTGTCTGCTGCCACTCTGCTTGGATGTGGTGCCTGGCATAAAACCCGGCACAGTCAGACCCGACCAGCAGAGCACAGAACCGAATCCAGGCCTGATGAGAGGACAGCCAAGCACATGAGTGAAGCAATGATTGGACCTGTTTAGTGCTGTGGTCAGTGTCTGTCGCTGGGGTTTACTGTTCTACTGTGTGTCCCTTTAAAGTCAGGTTCCCATTTCCACCATGTTCTCATGACTTGTGGAACTGGGAACCAGCAGAGTTTGTTAATGTCCATCCTCTAACACACACACACCATCTACACCTAGCAACCACTAGTGACCCGGTGAAACCGTGTGTCCGAACAGGAAATTCACCAGATTGCGCAGAACGTTCTGCCTCTTTAGCCTGATGACATACGATATAACAGCTCTGTGCCCAAATATTCCAGTAAGGAACTTTTCTGGGTGCGATGAGGAGCCGTTTAGGATTCTACCGGAGGCTACAGAGAGAAACAAGCAGAGAGAAAGTGAAGGACATAAAGATCCAAAGAGTTCCTCCTAATTCGCTCCTCTCTCTTCTGAAAGAACCGTGAGAACCTCAGATTAAATTTCTCTGAGTAAATTGTAGCAGTGACTGTGTCAGAGGATCCGTTCTACACCAATGTAACCGTTTACACATCAGCAACCAATCAGCTGATGTTCTGGCATCTAACCACAGTTACACACCTGCTCATCGCCCACTTCCAGCACTGCACCCTAAAACCAACGATCCTACAACTTTCAGTCACCCTCAGTCTCACCTTTTTCTGTGTGTGTGTGTGTGTGTGTGTGGGGGGGGGGGGGTGTCGAGATCTACTGAGAGACAGAACCTGTTCAGGGTAAAGATCATTAACACTGTACTGAACAAAGACACCAACAGTTTGCAGCTGTAATATAACAACACTGTAGCATCGCCGCTGACTCTCAGGCCTGTTCAGCTGTCGTCAGCGTCAACAGGTAGAGAACCAGTGAGGAACACATGCTCTTCAGCATGAATCACTTCTTCTGCTGGAGAAGCACAGACTTTACCCATCAGCCCGTTTCATCCCATCAGTCCCAATGTTTACACTGAACACACTATAAACTGTAGGTGCTGTGATGAGTCTTTAACCCTTTAATTTGTTCTTTGTATTTTATATTAATTTGGTGCAAACAAAGTTTAATTTTTTTATTCAACAACCTCATGGTTTTTTAAACATTGGCTTTAACTCTAAACTACTTTAAACTCTGAACAAATGAGTAAAAATCTAATGAAACTCTTGGATTCTCTCTTTCACCAGAACTGACCCAAACCCGGTGGTGGAGATGAACAGTCAGGATGAGTTAAGCTCAGTGCAGGTTTCAGTGGGACGAGGGACTGAATAACTGACCAGACACTAAAGCCTTTAAGCAAAGACCTGAAGAACAGAGTCACAACTCCAGAGGAAGGAGGATGGTACATGTCCTAACAGCCACAGTCTTTAATAGCGCAGAGTGGACCCTCGTATTCACCGTCAGTGGTGGGACAGTACAGTAGCTCACACCTGCTGCAGGTAATCCAGCTGTTCTCTCACCTGTTGCTGTGTAGTGTGGGCTCACAGCTGTGACTCAGGGAGAAGGGTGTGTGTAGAGTCCTGGGCTGCAGGAAGTGTAGGATAAATTGTTCTAAACAGACTGCGCTTGTGATGCACTACAGTGACACCTACAGGTCCTGAGGAAAATCAGCCCAGAATAACAGCGCAGTCGACAGCGCGAGGAGAAAACAGACTGCACACCTGGTGCAGGTGTGTCCAGTGTAAGAGCTACAGGGTTCAGTGGTTCCTCTACTCACAGCAGCTTCAGGGAAAACACTCATTACTCATTCAGACGCTGATTTAAACCAACTGGAACATCTGGAGCCCTGTTTCACCTCTGTCCATGAGACGAACTCTCAAACAACACCACATCTGCAGCAAAACTAAACACACTTTCCAACAATACCATGTGTGTGTGTGTGTGTGTGTGTGTGTGTGTGTGTGTGTGTGTGTGTGTGTGTGTGTGTGTGTGTGTGTGTGTGTGTGAAATATCGGACTCACCTTTAGTCAAACAGCAGCTTCAGCAGCTTCAGTGTGTGTAAGATAATCCCACAGTCTCTGATTCCTCTCCAAAACTCACACTGTGGTGCTTCTGTTGGTGAGAAGGTGCACAGTGAGTCTGAGCTGTTTGGGGTAATGGTGTATGTGTGTGTGTGTGTGTGTGTGTCCTGCAGCACAGTACAGTAGAGAGAGTGCGCTCATCGCACTGAGGAAATAGCGAAGGAGAGCACGAGGGGTGTGTTGGGGAGGGAGGGGGTGGGTGGGTGTGGGGGGCTGCCCGAAACTTAGAGCCAGCCTCTCAGAGAGGAAGATGCAGAAGAGCTGTAAACACTGTGAGCGAGTTTAGAGCCTCTGAAGGTTCCACACGCACAGCGAACAGGTGGAACACAGCAGAACCTTTGGGGGATTTTACCTGCGTTTATCGTGTTTATTTTCCTGCACATTGTTTCATCCATGATTATCTCTGTGTAGAGATCACAGCTCCAACTCCATCGACTGGGAGAAGCTGAACTACAGCAGAGGAACCACAAGGACAGATGAAGCAAAACACGGCTCAGGCTTCAGTTCCACCTTCACACATGATCAGACTTTTCTCTTTCTGCTGTAACTCGACTCTTCTACACATATTACACACAGAACAAAGTGTAGGAGGCTGTGAACAGATCTACAGCTCCATCAGCACGTGGGGTCAAAGGTCAGCACAGTTAATGTACAGAACCAATGATAAAAATAAAAATAACCCATAATTCCTTTCAGTAGTTCCATGTAGTTCACTGCTCCCCGTCACTGCTGTTACACTGATGAATCCAACACCAAAAATCATTGGTTTATTTTGAATTTACCATTGGTTTTGGACGTGTAGCCACAAATAAATCATGTGATCTCTGGGCAACCAATCAGAGATAAGCAATAGAGGGATTGATGCTAAAGACTGAGTTCTGTGCAAATCTTCAGCACCTGTGCTTTTCGGACATGCCTGCCTGCGCCAGCTCTCAGTTTCACTGGTCAATCCGTCTTTAGGGACGGGGGTTATATGGACACACAGCCCCTGGTGGCACAAAAGGACATGCCTTTTGGGCAGTGGTGGCCTAGTGGATAGGGCACTGTGCTGGGGACCTGAAGGTTGCAGGTTCAAGTCCCGGCTCAGGCACTACTGAGGTTCCCTTGAGCAACGTACCGTCCCACTACACTGCTCCACGTCTTGGAAGTGGCTTTGGATAAAAGCATCAGTCAAACGAATAAATTTAAATGTAATGTAAATGTACAAAAAGTGCACTGTGGCTAAAGGGACGAGTGCTTGAACATCTAAAGTCCCCTCGTCCCTGCAGGAGCCTCAGCAACACTCAGCAGTGTTAATGGACATTGAAGTTTTCTACAGGGGGAACAGAGCTACACCTTCATGCCATTTAAGTGCTCTGATGAGTAGAGAAGCTTATGACCAGAAGGTCACTGGTTCAGTCCCCGGGTCTGACAGGGAAAATGTGGGAAGGGTGAGTGAGTAAACAGTGCCCTGACCAAATGGCACCGTGCCTGGCAGCCACTACGCCAAATACTGCAATCAACTGTGTTCACCTTAAATCAGTGTGCCCCCTAGTGGCCTCAGTGCCCTAGAGGACAGACCTGGGGGGGGAAACTAATCACTTACTCTTGTGGGAAGTGCACAGAGTGAGAGTGAGTGAGTGAGTGTGAGTGAGAGTAAGAGAGTGAGAGTGTAGGAGGGTGAGAGTGAGAGTGTGAGTGAGAGTGAGAGTGTGAGAGAGTGAGGGTGTGAGTGTGAAGGTGTGAGTGAGAGTGTGAGTGAGAGTGTGAGAGTGAGAGTGTAAGTGAGAGTGAGAGTGTGAGTGAGAGTGTGAAGGTGTGAGTGAGAGTGTGAGGGTGTGAGTGAGAGTGAGAGTGTAAGTGAGAGTGTGAGTGAGAGTAAGAGTGTAAGTGAGAGTGTGAAGGTGTGAGTGAGAGTGTGAGAGTGTGAGAGAGTGAGGGTGTGAGTGAGAGAGTGAGGGTGTGAGTGAGAGTGTGAAGGTGTGAGTGAGAGTGTAAGTGAGAGTGAGTGTGAGAGTGTGAGTGTGAGAGTGTGAGTGAGAGTGTGTGTGAGAGTGTGAGTGTGAGAGTGTGAGTGAGAGTGAGAGTTTGAGAGTGTGAGAGAGTGTCAGGGTGTGAGTGAGAATGTGAGAGTGAGAGTGAGAGTGAGAGTGAGAGTGAGAGTGAGAGTCCAGCTTGTTTGTGATCTATGGGAGTAACTGTGGCGTATGTCCCCAGTGCCTCCTGTGGTGAACAGTCTGCTGGTCCAGCACATTCGGGACAGAGGAACCACAGGGAAACGTGTGTTTAGAGTCCGAGTGCAGAGCGGCTCATAGCTGTGGTCTCACCCTCAGAAGCCGTGGTTCTTGCACAGTTCTCTGAGATGGTTTGAGGGAGATGTGATACCTGCTGCTGCAACAGAACCACTAACACCATCACACACACTGTTCCGCTCTGCTCACACGTCTCAGCTCGAGTGTAACAACCACCACAACACACAGCAGAACCAGGACGGGAAGAGTCTTCAGATTTCTACAAGAGTGAAATACACACACACACATGTAAAAGAAGACTCCTTCTAATCAGTGCCGTGATCTTCAGGGTTTATTAACATGTGTTTTTCATTCTCTGCTGATGTGGAGCAGGTCGCAGTGTGGACGAGTTTCTACTGCCTGCTTCTTATTTCCCACTGGCAGCAGACGCTCGACTCACTGCAGCTCCCACTTACCCACTGCTCCGGAGACCTGCAGGCTTCACTGAGCGTCTCGTCAACAGAAAATAATGGGAAAGTGACTCTTTGTCATTGTGAACACACCCAAGCACCACAACGAAATGTGCCCTCTGCATTTAACCCATCACACGTGCACACGTGGAGCAGTGAGCAGCTACCAACAGCGCCCGGGGAGCAGTGTAGC
>JBBPDA010063019.1:0-13126 GCA_037974385.1 Arnoldichthys spilopterus | reverse complement strand
GCTCAAGGGTACCTCAGTAGTGCCCGGGCCGGGATTCGAACCTGAGACCTTCAGGTCTCAAAGGCAGTGTCCTAACCCCTAGGCCACCACTGCCCGCATTATAGTAGTCACCAGATGGCCACAGCCGGTGCAGACACTGAATAATTCCAAAATGAATGGAAGCTGTTAGTTTACACTGAAATTAGATGTTAATTGGTTTCCTAACGTTACTGCACTTCGAGTTGTGGATATATTGCATTTAAGGGGCATTTAAAAGTGAGATAAATAAGATAAATGTGTATGTAACTTGAAGTCCAACAGTCAGATGTTTTGTGTTGTGAAGCATTTATTTTATTTTAATGTAGGATAAATGTTTCAGACATGTGCTTTGATATTTTGGGGGACAAATTAAAACGTGGCGCTTGAGTTCGTCACATGCAGATCGTCTCTCTTCTTTATATTCATCTAGGCCTGAGGTCGGTAACAAGACTAAAGAAGG
This sequence comes from Arnoldichthys spilopterus, assembly GCA_037974385.1. Lineage (NCBI taxonomy): Eukaryota > Metazoa > Chordata > Actinopteri > Characiformes > Lepidarchidae > Arnoldichthys > Arnoldichthys spilopterus. The sequence goes on along the minus strand of JBBPDA010063019.1, from coordinate 12,648 downwards.
GATAAGTCTCACATGGTGGTGTAGTTCATTCCAAACCCTTGGGGTACTAACCACAATGGCACAATACCCTCTGTACCTTCACCTGGGTTTTGGGATGATTAAAGGTCCCTTGTTCGTTGATCTAAGCCGTTTTTATTGAACCCAGGGCCTCACAAGGGAAATGTACTGTGTATTTTTTTTAAAGAATCAGTTAAAGGTAAAAAATCTTTGACCGCAGGCTTAGCAGGACATCAAAAACGGATATTAAGGTCATCAAACCCAGCACCCTGTCATATCTCAGCAAATGAGAAAACTCATTAATTACGTCCTTGTTATATTTCAGAGGTCTGTTTGTTAGTGCACAGAACAGGGTGAGAATGATCTCAAATTCAGTTCAGCTTTACCTATTTACATGCACCATTTACCCTCTCCTGGACGACTGATTGCATATTAAACTGAAGCCTCTGCACCAGGAACACAAGGCACTATACTTACCATAGACACAACTGAGGTTGTGCAATCTGTGCAAATTACTGTGCAAATTATACTGAACACACCTCCAAGGAATTTCTACTTTAGCGGTTGGCAGGACCGAACAGTGATACGATTAACCTAGAAAAAAATAAAATTACAAAAAATAAAATAAAGTAAGATGAAGTAAAATGCATGAAAAAAAAGTAGATAAGTACATAAAATTAGAGCCTCTTTTTAACTGGTAACAGTTGGGAACAGATATGATCTCCATAAATAAGATCTGCCAGCAGGGTGCAGCATAATGACTAAACGCCATTTCGCCCTGTTTAGTTTCAGCACTAGGCTAAAGTAGCTGACCAGCTCCTGCTGATCTAAAAGACCTTCTAGGCTGGTTTCCATCAAAAATTACAGATAGATGTTTAGGGCCCAAACAATTTGGAATAATCACATGGTGAATACATGAACCTTTCAGTCAGATTTAGACATTTTTTCAGAGTCAGCTCGATTTGTTGTTATTTTAATGTTTGTTTGTTTTTTTTTTATTTGAGCTCACCTAAATTTAGAGCTCAGAAAACTAACACAACAAGGAAGCACTGAATTGATATAACAGCTGTTAAAGAATTTTCAGAACATTTTTAGAGGGGAGAACTTGAAACTGGTAAGTTTCTTCATAAAATGAGCTTGCATGTGACTTTACTGCTCCAACAAGATTTGCACCAGATGTAGTGGCCCCCTAAATACCATCTAAGCAAAAATGCAGTGTCCCCCGCAAAAGACACATATATTTATCAGAAAAAAGAAACTGCAGAACAGCAGAACGCAGGTGGAGGAAAAGTATATATGAACCGTATTGAAATATATAGAAAAATGCAGCTCTACACAAGGCCATTCATCAATCATGAGAGGCACATTTCTCAAAAATGATAATAAAGACATTTCTTTTACATTTCAACTTTTCAACTTGTTCTCGATGATTAAAAGCCTACTCGACCCTTCACGACCCCTGATTGTGGAGGCGCCTGTAGAGAAATGTGAGGAATGTAGAAATAAAATAACTGACACTTGAGAATCTATAGTGCCATCTACTGATGTAATGCCCCAGCCTGGCTGAACTCTTTAAATGAGTTAGGCATGAAATGTTTGGAGAGAGCAGCCACGCAGTTGAAACCATCCATGCTTTATTTGATTATTTAAGCAGTCTTTCAGCTTTTAGTGTAATAAGCTTTGCAGATCGTACATGCAACACTTTTAACAGGTATGTTACCACGCTGTGGTTTATCCACTTCTCAGAAGACCTGCCTTAGTTTTTTAGCCAATTTAAACATATTTCAGCCTTTCAAAGTTTTATAGAAAATTGCCTTAAGGCAAAAATTCTTTTTTTTTAGGAATAAATAAATAAATAAATAATTCCAATCTGCCTTTGAAGCTCACTGTAGCACTGAGACAATGTAATTACCAGGGGTGTAAATCACAAGTTCAATCGTCATCTGAAACGTTTCTACAAAAAAATGACTCATTACTTACGTTATCTCTGCTTTTTTACTGCTAATCATTAGTCTGTGTCACACCGGACCCAATGCTCCGCCCCAATTAGTTTCCAAACCAATGGGAAATGACAGTTTCTAAATGTGTTCGTGTGAAGAACCATTTCGGTGTTTAAAGAACGTCCACAATATGTAAAGATTCTAGACAGAACCCTTAAAGGGCCATGGCAGTCCAGTGGTTAGAGATCAGAGGTCCCACTGATGTACCCTTGAACAAAGTACCATTCCGTTGATGGATGCCTGTTGCTCCATGTGTGAATGTAGAGATTACATTTTGTTGTGGTGCACTTTGTGCGTTGAGGTGTGTTAACAATGACAAATGGTCACTTCACTTAGTGGTAAAGAACATTTACATTTTACATTTTGTGAAGCTTCTCACTCGCCATTTTTCCTTATTTGTAAACATGGTTCTTCGGGGAAGTGAAAAGTGGTTATTTGAATGCACCTCTCAAGGAAACATTTTTTGGTAACCTGTACTGCATATTGTATATTGGCTCCTCCCATATCAGTTTTTGACCAACAGTGAACAGGTTGTTTAACTGGTTCCATTCAGGGTTCTGTGAACCTTGGTGCCATCTAGTAAACCTGCCCACATTCCCACCAGTTTTAAGTGGAACCATTGTTAAGACAGACGCATGGATGCAAATGGAAGTACACACTAGTAGCAGCCTTTTTAGGTCCTGCTCTCCAGCTTTTGCTGAAACTCAGATGTTTACCAAATCAACACCAAACACACACCTTGGGATGCTTTTTTTATGAAGATCTGTCCTTTTCCATTACGCTCTCCATTGTTCCATTCTGCTTACTCTCCCAACTGCAGAATTGTACCCACTGATGTCAACATGGTACGTTTTGGTTCTAACTTTTCAGAAACCAACTTTTCAGGTTCTAAGCCAAATTAGTTTTTGGTTGAAATGGTCTGAATGTTTCAAACATTTTTTTTAAATTTGTGGATCTTCTATGTTCTTCCTTTCACTTTTAGCGAGTTTTCCCTTTTGATTCTTGTTCCTTTTGGCTCTTGGTTGCGCTCAGTGTTTTTTCTTTAAATGTTTTGTTCCTTGCTTTTGTTTCTCATGCTGTAAAAAGCACAAACGTCAGTGCACACAACATTTAGTGACATTTTGTGACAGTGTGATTACAACTAAAAATGGTGATTTGACACACTATGACATAGTAATTAATAATCAATACACTAATCATTAAGGTATAATAAGTATGCAATTAATTATAGGTCACAGAATTAATGTTTCATGTTACAGTCATGTGGAAAAAATAAGTGGATCCCATGGCAACGTTTAATCTTTCAAAAATATCTGAGTAAGCCAAAATTTCATCCATTTAAAGAGCCTACAGGTGGTATAAGGCTATTCTCCTGAAAAGCTGTCCTTGATCTACACCATGCATGTAACTAGAAATCCCTATCTACTTTATTCCAAAAGGTCTTGTTGTAATGTCTGTTTTGGAGAGCGAAGGCTTTTCCTGGCATGCCTCCCACTGAAGGAAGAAAATATTTTTCCAATCTGTTCCTGGATGTAGATGTATGCACTGTTACACCAACAGCTGCAAGAGTTTTTTGCATCAAATGGTCTCCACTCCAACTGAATATGCTGGGGCAGCCAGTCCTGGACAAGTTCTTTATTATTTGAAACCTACTCAATTTTCCTTACAGTGTAATGATTTATTTCAAAGATCGATTTAGTCCCTTTCCAGACCTATAGGCATCCACAACCATTTTTTTCTGAAGGCTTTAGAGAGTTCTTTAGATCTTGGCATCTTGGGGGCACCACACACTTCAATAGCAAAGAGAACACCAGACCCTAGACGTCAGGTTTAAATAAGACAGATTCCATTTACAAGAGGTTCTAGTCAATGTTTTTTGGGGGGGGCTTAGGAGAATAGATGTATTTCAGTGCAGAGTTGAGTGCAAAGTTCAGCAGTGGGTGTTGAGGGCTGCTAGATATTAAAAAGTCTTATGACATGGAGGTAGAAGCTATTGGTAGTTCGCTACTTGACCAAGTCCAGGTAGGCCCCTTGGCAGATGGAGCTCATGGGAAGGGTGTGAGGGGTCATCCATGATGGTGAACACTTTGTGGAGGCCATGTGTGCTGAAAGTGTCTTGAATGGGGAAAAAAGCGCCCCAGTGAGGTCCTTCGGCGCCCCCTAGATTTGTCATTTCTACTGTGTCATAAGATATATCCATAAACCTTATGCTCTGTTTTTTTCTCTCTGAAACCTCCAGGGCCATCGGAGAGTGAGAAGCTGATGAAAAGTTAAGTGTTGGATGAAAGCTCTGTGTGCGGTACTAGAGAGTCTCCTGCCTCCATCGGTTTCAATTTGCCGCCCCACTGCCTCTCTTTCAGACTCTGTGCTCACTGTTTAAATAATGATGCAGAGAGATACAGTCTTAATCAAGCTAAAGCGAAACGCGAAAAGTTGCACTAGTTAGTTAGACACTAGCTGTTCATCATCACCATCTCGCTCACTCTCCTCGTCCTCCTCAGTCAGAAGGACATGTGTTGGAAGCGACTATTTCAAAACACATTTTCACCCAATTCACACAATTCCGATCTGTTCCGCTGGAAGGAACTCTAGGGGCAGTCGACATAGGAGCTTGACTCAGTCATTTCCTACAGGCAATTTAGAATGCTCACATGGGTTCCACTTGCTGCAAAATCAATTCATACAACAGCATTCATACAACCCCAATCACAACCGCACGATTCAGGAGTTTAGGCCTTCGGGGCTCATTTGGGAAATACACAGAAACGTATGTAAAGTTTGGACAGTGTACTAGTCTCTGACACCGACTTGTTGAAAATGTTGACCACTCTTTCAATAGGGAACAAATCTGAGCTTGTTTACTTAGTAGATTTGCTAGTGTGCTTAGTGAAAGTGACTATTTGTCATTGTGAACACACTCAAGCACCACAGTGGAGCAGTGAGCAGCTATCAACAGCGCCTGGGGAGCAGTGTAGCAGGGAACCTTACTCAAGGGATCCTCAGTGGTGAACCTATGACCTTCAGTTCACAAGGGCAATGTAGAATCATTACGGATACAAGTCTAGCTCAATGTCAACCTTTAGACAGATGGACTCACTATCTCTTTTGAAACACTGGAACATATCTTATGATGCAGAATTTATAGTTGTAGCAATGACTGCAAGCTCCCCAGTCCCTGAGACAGCAGAGCACCCTCAAACCATAACCTTCCACCACCATGCTTCATAGGTGACACATGTGTACTGTAACTGTGGCCAAACGTCTCTATCTTTAGAATATATGATACCAAAAGGTTTGAATTTTACCTATATGTTCTTTTGTAAACTGTAGTCTTGTTGTATTGGTCTTTTTGGGTAAGCAAAGTCTTTTCCTGGCACACATATGTGAGCTAAATCCAGTCCATTCAAATTATAGACATAATGCACATTTGCACCAACAGCCACAAGAGTTGTAACCTGCAGGTACTGTGTTTCATTTTTGAGGTTCTTAGAGAATCAAACGGTCGGCTGATTTTGTGGGGCCAACTAGTCCTGGAGAAACTGGCTGATGTTTGAAATCTACAAAATTTATACCTCGTTTTAAATCCCTGGCCTGACTAACAGTCATCAATAACCGTTATTCTAAAGATCTTAAAGATTCTTTACATCTTGGAATGATAACATCACACACTTGGCCTAGTGGTTAGGACGCTGCCTTTGAGACCTGAAGGTCACAGGTTCGAATCCCAACCCAGGCACCACTGAGGTTTCCTTGAGCAAGGTACCGTCCCACTACACTGCTCCACGGGCACTGTTGGTAGCTGCCCGCTGCTCCACGTGTGCACGTGTGATGGGTTAAATGCAGAGGTCACATTTCGTTGTGGTGCTTGAGTGTGTTCACAATGACAAATAGCCACTTTCAATTCACTTTCAAAAGCAAAAATGGAGATTCTAATTAATGGCACATAATCTGGAACACCTGAGTCATATTTTATTTTAATCAATTTTATGTGTCGATTGTTGGAGTATCACCTTTATCACTAGGCACTGTATTTAAAAGAGTGAAATGTTTGCCTGTTCAAAGACGTTGAAAAAAAATTAACAATTTTCATGGAATGTGCTTATTTTTTCACATGAGCGTATGTTTGTAGTTTAAGTACATTTAAGTGCATTTAAGTCTTTAAGTCTGTGGGCATCAGTGACAGAATATGAGTTCTAGAAGTTCTAGAAAAACTACAGAGCAAAACAAAGTAAGCGAGCATGACTCAAGCAGCCCAAACAAGTAATTCCTTGGGCGATGTCTGCATGGCTGAATAGAGAGAAGTGGTTGAAAAGTAAAAAAAAAATTTCTTTTTCCAATCACTTTTCCTTGATTTTGAGAGAATTCTGCTGCACTTAGACTATGCTATGTAATAATGTAATGATATATGTTACTGACATGGGTCTGCCATGGGGAAACGACAACATCCTGAAGATACGCCGGCCTTCTTATTGCAGTGTTTCCTGAATGCTGTCTAAATGTGTAAAACCAGTAACTATCTTTTTTCTTCTTGTGTAGTATGGCTCTGTGTACCCTATGCTAAAGGAGATAAGAAAGGAGGAGGCATTAAGCCAACTTCTCCATGGCCAGCAATCGAAAAGTCTTTTTCACTTAGGAAGGTTCCTAACTAAGTGAACTGGCCCAGAAGTGCCAGGCCCGATAAGAGCTGGTCAGTTTCTTTATATGCTAAGGAAAGGAGCTTCAGTGCTTCCTTTCTTATCTCCCTTAGCATAGAGTAAACTGAAGCACAATTCTTCACGATGCATGATTCAGGCATTCATAAAAACACATTCATTTTTAAACCAACGGTATACAGATACGATTGCAATATATAACAGGACTACAATTAAAAGTAGATATTTCTTCACTAAGATCAGAGAACACCTGAGAAGGGTGTATTTATACGCAGGGTTAAAAAATAATAATCATATGAAATAATATACACATGAGGGCAAAGTTCAAATCCCATTTCTAGAAAAAAAAAATATATATATTAAAATATTTGTAAAATTTTATATATATACAATAAACAAAAATCAAAAATCAGATTTTTGTTATATATTTTTGTTTATATTGTATGAATATATATATTGTTTTTTATATATATACATACAATATAAACAAAAATATATAACAAAAATCTGATTTGTTTGTTGATATATAATATATTCTTTACTGTCTAATCGGAATTTATTTTGTAAATATAAAATATAAAAAATTATAATTTCATTACGTTGATCACCCCAACCAATTCCTTGTTCTTTTTTCAGTTAAATACACATTCAACAGAATTTGCAAATTGCAGATTTTTGTTTTTATTGCATGTTTCAAACTTTCCCATTTTTTTCCATAAATGGAGTTTATATCCAAGATGTGCTTGGAGTAGTCCACCTTCAGAACACTGTAGTCTGAGTATGGCAGACCCATGTCAGTACCATCTACTGTAGGATAATTACATAGCTTAGTGCAAGATTCACTTTCCTGAAGCTTCTTCACATTTTTCGTTGACCTCATAATGTTTTTTCAGCAAGGTCAAGGAGGCGTGGTTTGGAGGCCTTGTGGACACAGAACTTCTGGTAGGAAGTGTTGATGATGTACAGAGACCCCAATGATCTTCTCCGCTGTTCTTACAGTCCATTGTTGATGCTTGGATTAGATCCTTTGTTCCACTGCACTATAGGAAGGGGCTGATTCATGGTTTTGTCTAGACGTTGGCAGCACTGGGCTCCCTAAAAAAACAACTGAACAATAGTCACCTTGTTCCCCTTGTGCACAATGCAGCTGCCAAGAGTTCCAACTCATAGAAACAGTGAGGAACATCATGCCTGTTCTTCACTATAATTTTTTTAATCTCTCAGAGGTTTACCACTTTATATAAATTACACAGTGTCTGACAGACTGAATCCAAACATTTAATTTTAAGGTTATCACATGCCTGCTGGATCTTTCCACACTACAACAGTGGAAAAGTGGTGAAGCAGCTTTCCATTTTTATGCTCCAAAGATTTGCAGTTCTTTGTGCACTCAAGTCTGTCAAACACCTTGTGGTGATAGTTAAAAAAAAAAAAATTATTTACGTCAACTTTCTGTTAGTTTTTTTATTTCAGTAAACACTGCTTATCTATCCAGGGTCATACCCAGGATCAACATGAGATCCATGATGCAAAAATGTGCCCTATTTTAGGTGCTGGATCTTTGTTCCGTTGTTAGGTCCATAACTACTAATATTTTACCAAAAAATACTAACGTTACTGCTTCTGCTAATACTACTACAACAACAACTGCTAGTACTACAACTAGCACAATGAAAATTAGGAATAAAATCTAATACTACCACAACTAATAGTATAACTACTACGACTTGCGGTGGTGGCCTAGTGGTTAGGACACTGTCTTGGGACCTGAAGGTCGCAGGTTCGAGTCCTGGCCCGGGCATCACTGAGGTACCCTTGAGCAAGGTACCGCCCACTACGCTGCTCCCAGGGCGCTGTTGGTAGCTGCCTGCTACTCCACTTGTGCACGTGTGATGGGTTAAATGCAGAGGTCACGTTTCTTTGTGGTGTTTGAGTGTGTTCACAATGACAAATAGTCACTTTCACTTCGCTGTGACTGCTATTACTATTAATACTACTACTGGTGCTGTAACAGGTTTCAGAAGGCCCTGTTTATAAGGCGAGCACTCTATGGTTTGCACCACTGGGAAGGGAAGGGGTGCGCTGTGAAACTAGAGGAGTTTGGAGGCCCTGCACTGTAAAGTACCATAACTGGCTATGACCTTAATACCATCTGCCTATTAACGAATAGGACCCTCATGCTGCTGAAACAGCTCTGATTGTGGTGCACTGTGTGTTCTGACCCCTTTCCATCAGAGTCAGCATCACTTTTTAAACCACAGTAGCTCTTCTGTGGAATTGGTGCAGACAGGCTAGCCTTCCCCACATGCATCAGTGAGCCTTGGGTGCCCATTCACCTGGAACACTCAACAAGGCCTGGCGTTTTGGAGATGCTCTGATCTTTGTCCTTGCCAAAGTGGCTTAGACTCTTTATTTATTCATTTACCCTCATTTTTTTTCTGCTTCCAGCACATAAACTTCAAGAACTGACTATTCACCTGCTGCCTTATATATCCCAAGCTCTGATACAGAGGTGCTTTATCATTTGGGAGGTGCCTTCACTGTAGTCAGTTGGGTTTGGCTGTTGGGTATCTTGGGGAGAAACACTGCTGTAGCCTGTTTTGAATGGTCGAAGTGGATCAGTGATCTGATTTACATCTGTAACTGGCGTAAATGGGATCTTTCCATCTGTCCAGCTCGGAATTCTAATTTTTGGAAAACAGGGTTAGTACAGATGCTCTTGAAGACCCTGATTGGTTCAGTCTCTTGCGTCAACAGCTTAACATTGCAGGGCGAGCCACCCAGCACTGTAATTACAAATGTATAGGCGTTCACATGGGCCAACTTGCCTCTCTTACAGTCTGATTTGTGTAAAATCCAGCAAATTCATTCCCGTTAATTATACTTCCTACGAGCTTTCGAAGGAGAAGTTGTGCACTGCAGCATACGCCAGCCTACGCAATGCCAGAGATTAATATAAAACCCTCGGCCGTTTTCCTGAGGCAGCCCCTCTGGCAGGCAGCTCTCATTCCACACTCATTTTCTCATTACACAGCATCAACAAGGATTTAACCAGAAATGATGTTTTCCTTTTCTGCACTTATCCCCTTATTCAACAGCTGCCCTGATCCCCCTCTCTTCAGAAAAGCCTTTCAGCGTGCTCTCCGTCTGAGACATTCCTCTCCAAGCGCCGATGCATAAAGCGGTACGGAGCGACGTTGGACACGGTGCATCTGTTGCATGTGAAGTGTGGCACCTGTTTTTGACAGACGTATCCGTCTTCATTAAAGCAGATAACGGTGGAACCGGCGCTGGCGCCTGAGAAGGAGCCTGTCCCACGGACGCCATCATCCCATTCATTTCAAGCTGAAACTCCGGATGACGGATCTGACGGCCAGTCGCTCGGCCCGTCTGGGATGATGATGGAGAGCGAGAGAGTGAGAGTAATGAATTACTGAGCTTGGGACCATTTCTATCACCGATGTGCTACTTTGTTGCGATGCTGGGCTGAAATACAGCAGGTTTTCCTGCGTAAAGTTGACGAATCTGGTCGAATCATTTTCACAGGCTAAAGCATGTGGGCTCTTCATTTTTAAAGCACAGTTAAACACGTTTTTTTTTTTGGACAATTGGCGATTTACATGGGCAGTGTGGTTGTAGGAGACGAGGGGCAGCCGTGTACGGGTGGGCCAATCGATCAATAAGGTAAAGCGGCAGCTGATCAGCAGAGGCGGCACGCGGAGACTTAGAGGTGTCACGAAAATAATAATAAAGCATTTTATTCATTTGTTTTTTTTAATGGACAATAAAAATGATGAAAAACACTTCAGAAATGAAATAAATAGCTGAAATTAAAGCAGGGTTAATAAAAACAGCATGAAACGATCAAGTACATCATTAAAAAAACGACACAATGGATTCATAAATAAACTGTGGGATTTAAACATCGATAAGCTAAACAGAGAGACTGACCAGAGAGGCTAAAAAAAGAGGTTAAAGAGGCTAAATGGAGAGGCTAAACCCACTTGATGCTATGGGTTATGGGTCCTCGGCATTCAGCTGTTCTTACACCAGCCATAACATTAACACCACCGACTGGTAAAGTGAATAACATTGACTCTCTAGTTATTACATACAGTAACAATGGCACTTGTCAGGGGAGTGGGATATATTAGGTAGCAAGTGAACAGTCAGTTCTTGCAGTTGATATGCTGGATGGGTGCTGGTACTTTGAAAAGGGCCTTATTGCGTTGAGTAAGAGAATCAGGTCTTGTGGTGTGTTCCAGGTGCAGACGTCCTCCAAATACTCATTTTAGGGAGGACCTCCCCCCAACAACACCCACCACTCACCCAGTGGTGATGGGGGGTCACACAGTGCACCACAGTCAGAGCTGTTTTAGCAACATGAGGGACACACTCCGTATTAGGCAGGTGGTGTTAATGTTATGGCTGATAAATGATGCAATATGTTTACTGATGGGATAACAGGCTGTACTGAGCTAGAAGGAAAAGAAGGATAATGTTATGTTGTTATGTTGACCAATAACTGTTTCTGAAGAAGGTGTGAGACTCCATCTGCTGGTCAAAGGGTGGAGATGCTTTCTGCTGTCTTCCGCTCACATGGCCACCATCGTCTTGCCAAGGCAGCTGATGAAATTCCTCGTGTTTTCATTTCCATCTGTTGGCAGTAAGAGAGAATAAGAGATCTAATGCATTATTAACATGTTTCCTCCAGAATTTACATATTTTTGACTTAAATATTCAACAGTGTTTATTTCATATCATGGAATCCACTCTTGCATTATCAAAGTAGGCTGTAAACTTTCGAGTTGACATCATTCAAAACAAACTGCTGATCAAAGGGAAGAGAAGAAAAAGGAACAGGTTTACCATCTTCATTTTACCATCCTTTGTACATCTGGATCGTGCTCTTCTGGTGGAGTTCCAGAGTGGTGTTGTATTCCATGCTTCCTCTGTGCTTCCCCACATTGAGAAAATGACGATGTCTTTTGTCAAAGTAATGGTGCCAGTTCCCATCACTTTTGGCGCCAAATCCAAATACACTCACCTGCAAAGAATGAGGGAGAGAGAGAAAGAGAGGGAGCGAGAGAGAGTGAGAGAGAGAGAGAAAGAGAGGGAGTGAGAGAGAGAGAGAGAGAGAGAGAAATCTGAGAAGTCTGTGCATCATATGCATTTAAAGTCGTAAATTCGTCATAATGTTGGTGGCGATAAAGTAAAACCAGTGTAAAAATCAGACATTCCCATAGTGAAACTGAACATTTGTCATTGTGAACACACTCAACTCAAGCACCAGAACGAAATGTGACCTTTCATTTAACCCATCACACGTGGACACAGGGAGCAGTGGGCAGCTACCAACAGCACCCAGGGAGCAGTGTAGTGGGACAGTACCTTACTCAAGGGTACCTCAGTAGTGCCCGGCCTGGGACTTGAACCTGCGCCCTTCAGGTCCCAACGCCAATGTCCTTTATATATTTTATTTTTATTTATTTAAAATGTTATTTTATTGAACTTTTCTGTAAATGGGGTTTGTATTTAAATAATTAAAGGAAGTGAAATGAACAAACTTGATAATATCTTGTGGAATGAGGACACACAACCTTACCCAAGCTAATATTCATAATCAAGATTATTTACAGCAGGTCACCCTCAAAGCTACAGTACCGACGACTGCAGTTGTGCCCTATGAGCTGGTTTGTGTAGAAGTGTTGGAACGTTTTCTACAGTATCTCCTTACCTGGTCACAGATGTGCATGGAAAACACAAGCATTAAGAAGCCAGTGGACGGGTATTTCCCTTGTTTTTTCAGCCAGTTGTCATAGACATATTTCATGAATTCCGGGTGCAGTATCATCACCTTCAACAAGAGGGAGCATGTTTTAAAGCAACAGTCACAACAATGCAATCTCAGATTGGTTTGATCAAAGGCAATTTTTTGAAAACAGTATATCACAATGAATTTCTCCCACATTTGTTTAGAAAAGATATGTAAAAAATAT
>JBBPDA010063008.1:0-13127 GCA_037974385.1 Arnoldichthys spilopterus | reverse complement strand
CCCTGTCTCCAGATAGACATCTCTCTCTCTCTGTTAAATAAAACTTTTAAAAATACTTTACAGTGTAATTCTGACCTCTACTTGAAGACACGTCAACACTCGCCAACATCACTACATAGGAACAACATTCATGACATGTTCCAGTCAGGTTTTAGGCCTCATCATAGTACAGAGACAGCACTGGTAAAGGTCATAAATGACCTTTTACTTGTATCTGATCAGGGCTGAAAATGTTGTTGGAATTAAGGGAATGCCCTTTCATGGCTTAGGTCTTATATGACTAATCGATATCAGTTTGTAGATATAAACGGTGACTTCTCTACACGCACCAAGGTAAATTTTGGTGTACCCCAAGGCTCAATTTTAGGCCCCCTGCTTTTCTTCTTGTATATGCTACCTTTGGGTAATATTATTTGAAAACATGGAGTAAACTTCCATTGCTACGCTGATGAAGCATAGTTATATGTTTCAGCACAGCCTGGTGAGAAACACCAACTTAATGTAATTGAGGAATGTGTAAATGACATTAAACAGTGGATGCTTCTTAAATTCCTACTACTCTGATAAAACAGAAGTACTCATAATAGGGCCACCTGCAGTTTGGAGTAAACTGTCCAGTCTCACAGTAACTCTGGAGGGCCATTCTGTTTCATCTTGTGCAACTGTGAAAGATCTTGGTGTGATCATTGATACCACTCTTTAATTAAAAGCCCAAGTAAATAATACTACTAGGATTGCCTTCTTTCATTTCAGAAATATTGCTAAGATAAGAAATATAATGTCAATGCATAATACAGAAAAATTAGTTCATTCCTTCGTTACCTCTCGCTTAGATTATTGTAATGCTTTACTGTCTGGATGTTCTAATATGTGCATAAACAAGCTCCAGTTAGTTCAGAATGCTACAGCAAGAGTTCTTACTAGAACCAGAAGATCAATCACATCACCTCCGTTTTATCTGCATTGGCTCAAATTTCGCATTTGACTATAAAATACTGTTATTGACCTATAAAGCACTGAACGATCTTGCACCACAGTATCTAAGCGAACTCTTTGTCTCTTATGATCCACCACGCTTACTTAGATCAAAAGGTACAGGTCTTTTGCTGGTTCCCCACATTGCAAAGGTCACAGCAGGGGCTAGAGCTTTCTCTTATAAAGCCCCACAGCTACGGAATAATCTTCCAAATTATGTTCAGGACTCAGACACTCAGACTGAAAACATATTTGTTTAGTCAAGCCTTCTGTTAGTTCTAGATAAGGGGTAGATCTGGAAAGTTCTCAGGCATAGAGTATTCTGGTGAAACTGGAATGTTTGGATGCTGTCACCCCCCACTCTGACATGTTCACTTTGTTTGTTGACAGTCGAGTGGTTATGCTGCCCCAGGATGCCCTCATGTCTGTGTGTCTTTCTAGGTCTCCCCTTTACTTATGCTGCCATAGCGAGTCTTGCCGGAACACTTGCCTGCACTCAGACCACAATGTACATTGTTCTTAATCACTCCTAGCATTTCAGCATCTCTAACAATCTCTCTCTCACTCTCTCTCTCTTTCTCTTTCTATTTCTCTCTCTCTCTCTCTCTCTCTCTCTCCCTCTCCCTCTCCCCCTCTCTCTTTTGAGCTACTCTGCTGAGATACCAGTGATCCTGCCCCTTTCTGCTATCTGGACCAGCCTGACCCACATTGATACCCTCTTACTGGTTTGAACCCCCTCACTTCTGCTGAGGAGTCCATATGAACTGCCAAAGTCCTGATCTAAAGTCATCATGGCACTTCTACACAAGGAACTGCTGCTATACTAAGAACTATTATTTTTTTATATATATTTATTTTATTATTTTTCTTTCTTTTCTCTTGCTTGTTTTTGCAATCCGGTGTCAACCAGAGGAGGATGGGTTCCCCCTTCTGAGCCTTGCTAGGGAGTTTTTCCTTGCCTCTGTTGCCCTTGGCCTGCTCTTTGGTTTCTGTAAAGCTGCTTTGTGACAATATCAGTTGTAAAAAGCGCTATACAAATAAACTTGACTTGACTTGACTTGACACTTTTCCTAATGCTTATTTTAGCTTTATTGAGAAAACTGAACTGGAACTGAGGGTGGTAATAATGGGAAAAATTAAAAAGTGTGTGTGTGTGTATGTGTGCATATGTGTGCTCATATGTAAGCATACTGATTTTCCAGTGCAAATCAGACCCAGAGCCAAACGGCCCCATTGACCAAAGGTCCACTCGTGAAAAGGCACCAGCCCCTCAGCTCCCATCCCTCAGCAGTTGCTGCAGCAACCCAACACACCGTCTCACCACCTACAGAAGGAGGCCGCCCACTCCCTTCAGGGCTACCATTACAGACAGAGCCCAGACAGAGCCCAGGTGATAGAGCCCACACCCCTCACCCCCAAGGCATCTATAAGACCCTTCCTCACACTGTAAGATACCACGAACCTGATCAATAGTTTATTTTTTTCCATCTGGATGAATGTAATGTATTATTCACAGGTTAACGAAAACCGACTCCAAACTATTGATTTTGGATTTTTACCTCAGTGCTTCGGCATGCACTTGCCCTGTGAGATTCTTTGGCATGCCAGTAATTTGGACTAGATTAAGTAGATTAATACTCTGGCTCTTTTTCCATGTTTATTTTGTACATTTCAAATTTAGCCACAGTGGAACAAGATGAAATGCAGATTCCCCATTCCTCATCTTACATCTGACAGAAACAAGAGCTTCAGGTTTAACAGGTTATGACGGAGACTGAGGAAGACATCAGCACAATAACACACATAAGCCCTAAACACAGTGTTCTATGTCGCACTTGTGAAGTGTGATCCCAGTGAGTGTTTGTTGAGAAGCACTTGAGAGGATGTTCATTTGTTTTTCAAGCTTCTACAACACAGAGCCACTGGTCATGGAGAATATGAGGTAAGACCTTTTGTGAATAATAACAGTTGGTGAACAAATGTTTTGATCTGTCCAGCACATTAATTGGTTTTCTAAATGCAGATTAAAGGAATAGCTCACTGAAGAGTTTGCTTCCATAGTTTTTCACTGGAGCTGCAGAGTTTATGTAGCTAACAAGTAGTGGGAGACTTATATTAGGCTTGTAGTTTAAAACTAAACCAGCAAATTTAAGAGCATGTCTTGGCTGATTGAATAAATTTGGGGTAAAACATTTATTTTCTGTGGCTTATTTCTTTTAGACCTAATAGTACAACAATAATATAATAAATGCATAATATAATGGTATAATAAATAATATTCTTTTAAAAATGTTTTGCATATGAATGCATTATATTCTATACTCACGTTCCCCTGTATTAGGAACATTTACCTTCATTCTCTAACTAAACACTTTGTGTGATCTATATACCTAACTGGTCCACTATATAGAGATATGGTTACATGCTCTAGGCTATCCATTGCCCAACATATAATGGTAGTGGCATGGTAGTGTGTGCATGTGTGTAAATGCTTTAAATGTGCTGTAATTCTCTTTTATACTTTGGCATACTGTATTGCAGTGCAACTTGATATAAAATGCATGAATTCCAAAAGGAAATACATATTGTTTTCCTATCAAAAGTCAAGTGCCTGAGTCATGAAGGCCCATCATATTGTGACAGTTAGGAAAGGAACACATGAAGGTGGTTCTGTGGAAATTAGTCTGTGGCAATCAGTAGCAATCATAAACATGCACTGCTTATGAATATTGAAAGCTTATGCAATAAAACTGTGGGAGACTTTCTTTTTCTCTCAGAAAAAACTGTCTGTGTTTATAACTAGTGACCAGGAACAATCCTTCCACTCAGTGTCGAGAACTTGCCATATAAATACAGCACAGTCAGCACAAAACACTTTGTCATCTTTTAATTATGAAGCATGAATTAAAAGATTATTATGAAGCATATTGTAGCCATTAGGTCTCCAAAATAAGAAAAAAACATACTTTTACTGTTTTTTTCCCCTTGATTTTCTGCCCAATTTAGTTAACTGCAATTTCACCTACTAGGTAGGATTCCTCCAATGACCACTCCAACCAACACTGGAAGGGTGAAGGCTAGCACATGGTTCCTCCAAGTCATGTAAAGCCAGTAACTTGTCATTCTATTCAATGTTCTTTATAACATTGGGATTGGGTGTTATTGGGGGCAGTGACCTCTCTGAAATGAGTTCTTGCAGGTTGGGTTGTCTGCAAACTCATCACTTCCTGATAGTAGGGCCAATGCTAAAATGCTAACACTACTTGGAAGCAAATCCTTTTGTATGTTGTAAAAACCGTATTTTTTGGCAAGAAATTTTGAATCATTTTATGTTGATGTATTAATCCTGATATTTCACACAGTGAAATATTTTGACAGTGGCAGAATAAATATTATTTAATATTATGCAAAAGGCACATGCACTATTGACATCAGGTACAAATATTCATTTTTCAGCATCAAGAGAAAAATAGAAAATAACTATATTTATATATATATCACCACTGAGAAGCCTCAACAGCCAACTATAAAATCAAATATTTTAGTATTTAGTGTGTACATCCAGTTTTTTTATTTTTTATTTTTTTTTTCTTTTCTCAGTAATGGCTTTTTTAACAGCCACACATCCTTTCAGCCCCATTGTTGACTTTTGATGAAAAGAAACACATGGATTTTTGCACATTTGAACATTGTATAATTTTAGTAGTTTAAAATAATATGAGGTAGAAGGAGCTCTGACGAATATTATTTTTCAATTTATGGAAAGGAATATCCAACTGATAGAGGGCTCGGTAATAGATATTATTAGAAAGAATAATTGTCTCTTTTTCTTATTGTAACTATAGCAGACAGCGTGTTTGTCAGAATGAGTAAAATGAGACCTAAATGTCAGCTGAAGCCACAAATTAAATGCAGAACATATTTTTAACCCCTTAAATGCCACACCAAGAAAAAAGCAATGAAATGTTTTGTTTCTTTGATTTTCTATTAATTTGGGGCAATACAAATATGCCTTTGTCTAACTTCCAGTGAGGAAGCTCAATGAGAATGTCTACTAATTAAAGACACAGTGAAATCCAGTTGATATTTTTGACCATAACTGACCTAAACTAAGTTGTAAAGATGGAACAGTCAGGTTGATTTAAGTTCAGTGCATGTTTCAGTAAGATATAGGGACTCAAATTGTGCTTGACCAAATAACTGATCAGAACACTAAATAAATAAACTTTACATAGCTCACTGCAGATTTTTTAAATGTAAGCATTTACATCTTATGTTTAGTATATTTTCTCTAGTTTTTGTGGTGCAGATGTTAGGCATTTGAAATTATTTTCAATAGGATTGTACTTAAGCTCTGAGGCAACTGGAGCTAAGAAGTTAATGAATTTTCTAGCAGGTTAGCCATGTGCAAACCTGCTTATATCAGCAACCATCTTGACTTACAGGGTCAGAAACCACATAAGAAAACATACAGGAATGCAGATTACATCATGTTAACCTTGTGTCTAGAAATTTCCATTACCCTACTTGTTAGGTATTTTAGTTCTGTAGCTCAAGGGTAAAGCCCTAGCGGCATATCTAACTTGGCTGATACTTTCAGGGTAAGATGTTGGGCCTGTTCTTTTCATTTCATTTCAAGTCATGTTGCGTGCCAGTTTCCAGTTACCAGTTGGACCAATCATTAGGGTGTTACCAATTATTATGATCATTACAAAATGTATTTTTTTTCATGTTGTTTCCTGGTGATAGGTACTCTGTTCAATCTTCACACCTCTTGCGACACCTCTTTTTGTGGGGTATAAAACAAAAATCCATAGAAGAACCTATAGAAATGAAAGACTCATCTATAAAAGATATAAGGTAAAACAAATCATTCTGCATCTTTGGTCAGTGATGGGAAGTTCTGATCTTTTTTAAATAATGTTTTTTTTTTTTAATCATTTTTTACATTTTGTCCATTGGAACTAGGGTGGAGCTGTAGCCATGATATTATACTCAGTGATCCATAGAAAAAGGCAATTTGTCAAATAAAACATTAAATAACTACTATTTACACAGCTAACTATGGAAATGTTCTGGGTGATCAGCTAAAGTCAATATAATAGTATTAGTCATGTTACAGCTGTAACCAAATGAAAAATAAACAAGACTTGTACTCAGAGACCCATACTAGGATATGTGAACAAATCAGTCATTATATCTATTTGTGGAATTATAACATATTGTGTTACATTCAACACATATTAGCACACTTCTGTCTTCAGTTAGGGATAACTCACTTTTTAACACCAACCTAGTTACTTTTAACACAAGTCATGTTAAAACTCATTACAATATGACACACTTTGTATGTTAGCATGTTATTTTTGAGAGCGGAGTGAAAGTAGTTTTATATTTTTAGGTATTTTTAACACAATGTGTTCTTCTTCTTCACTGTCTTCTGTTTTCTCCTTCTGGTATCATCACTGCTTGTGTGCTGACTCTGATGTTGTGTTTGCATCCCCAAAGCTCACTAACTGAGATGAGCAGTTGCAGACGAGGCATGCTGGACAGAGGGAGAGCAGTGGATCTCGAGTAAATCAACACAACAATGTGCATATACAAGAAAACCTGCTGATCAAACTCAGCTCCTGACAGAGGGCCTGGACTTTTATATCAGAGCTTTTGTGCATGATGTGAGGTTTTCATGCTACATTTTTGTTTTATAGTCTTTCATAGTTATTTTAAACACAGATTATGACCTTTTGGAATTGGTGTATGTGATAATGTCTAACACAAGGCTTAGTCATTCTCGGAAAAAAGACTACCCCATGGTACACGTTTAGTACCTTAAGTAGGACAATATAACTATGATAATTCATTGGAGTTATATTTAAAATTGTTTTTTGTTATTTGTACGTTTTAAAATGACTTACACTGTGTCTTAGCTAAAGACTTATTTTTATTTTTCTACATTAGAATGTTAAGTTATGAAAATGTACAAATGAGCATATTTCCCCTGGGAAAATAAAGGTGATTTACCTTTAAAATGCATTTAAGGTACAAAATTAGCCCTCGAGATGATAGTTTACCTTGGTAAACAAAAGTGTATTTGCTTTTTTTCTGATAGTGTAGTTACCTGCGTTATGGTAAACAACCTGATATCCTATCATAATTGAATGTATTGTTTAGGTCAAACCAGTACTTTATAAATAAGTGCCCCAGATAAAAAATAGTCATATGCAGCATTTTTAATATCTGTGTCAATTCTATCAGGTACGATTTACACAAGTCTTTTATGTCTCTGTCCATAATAGCCCACTCTGATGTCCACTGACTTTACGTTTCAAGTCAAAGTGACAACACTGACATTCACATATTGACACCAATGCTACATTGACATTCTAGGATAATAACTGGTGGAACAATGGGACACTTTGACTGATCACCCAAATCACTAGACCTCAATCCCAGTTCTCAGTGTGGAACAGAAGGTGGCACATATGAAATGTTCACCCTGTTAATACAGGAGTAAACTGATATGGACAGTCTTAAGAAACTGCTGTAATCAGAACTGATATGATTATTAATGTAAGGGGATGCATAACCAAGTATTACAGAATAAATTATGTAAATTATTTTTTGTCTGGTAAGCTTATCTCACTTGGGTGCTTATGCGTTTTTACTTAAACCTAGGGGTGTAACAATAAATGGAGGCAATGTGTGTGATGGAGAGTCAACTTTCTAATAATTATGATGGCTGTCTGTATCATAAATGCTGCCTTCTCTGGAGGTATTCAGAGGTAGGACAGCTGGAATCATCTCAAACATAGTTCTGTTGCAGGTGCCTTCATTTCATTCCTTCATTATAAGGCTAAGACTTATTAGACAGCAAGGCACTGAGACAGCTGCCTGTTGTAGATGCAGCCAATGTCTGATGCAGTTGCATTATTTGAACACCAAAATTTGTAACAACCATTGCTCAGCAACTTCGTTCAAAACATGTCAAACACACACTCCACTTGCCTCCCAGCCCTAGCCTCATTAGTAAATTTTGCCACAACTAGATATAGTTGTCACTTTTCTTCATTTAAATTTTGTTCAAAATGTTGTGAGAAGTGGCATGGTGGTGCAGTGGTTAGCGATGTCACCTCACAGCAAGAAGGTCCTGGGTTTGATCACCAGGGCCTCCATGGGTGCCTTTCAGTGCAGAGTTTACAAGCTCTCCCCATGTTTGTGTGGGTTTCCTCCCACTGTCCAAAGGCTTGCAAAAGTTGATTGGATACACTATTTTGCCCATAGGTGTGAGTGAGTTAGGTTGTCTGTCTTTGTGTTGCCCTGCGATGGGTTGGCCTCCTGTCCTTGGTGTAACCTGCCTTGGGCCTGTAGAAAGCTGGGATTGTCTTCAGCTTCCCTGCGAACCAAAATAGAAGAATTGGTTTGGAAAATGAATTAATACATGTTATGATTAATTGAATTCAGTCATGGGCTGAGTGCATCATTACACTTCTAGTTAAACCACATTGTGCTGTACATATGTAATAGTTTGCATGCTTTGATGGTTGTAAAATTTCTTTTCTTATCCCAGTTCAATGACATCCTACGAGTAATCTCTAACGGATAACTCTAATCTGATTAGGCTTTCTGTACTTCCTGTAAATGGGCTGATCTGCAGTTGCCTTTCTGTATTTCAAAGGCCTACTCAGTGGTGTTAAATGACAACTAACAATACTTCTTATTCACCTAAATCCTGAACGTTTTGTGTATTTCTGTAGTTTTGTCAAAAGTGTTATTTCCGGGGAGTGTTTTTACAGTTTAACGTTTGGAGCTTCATTACAATCATGTAACAGGTTTATGGTTTGTCTTCAACAAATTCAAATGATTGATTTGCTCCCTATTTTATAAAAACATGGTTGTAACATTTACCCTATTTAACACAATACCTTCTGTAGTGTTTGTGCCCTCCAGCAGATGTCAGTATTGGCACACACTGAACAGTAGCTGTCCAGGCTGTGTGTGGTCTTGGAGAACAGCAATATGTGCTGGAGTTTCACTCCAGTCTTTCACTCTGTAATTTCCCCCCTGCTGAATATGGTTCAGATATGTGTGGGTAGGTGCCTTATCCCCTGAATAGGAACACTCTTGAGTAAAAGTCACTCAAACAAATTCATCCAGGCTGAGAGAGCTTTAAAAAAGGGGTGATTCTGATGATATATACATAATTAATAAAAGTTATTAAATCGGCTGAACAAAATATATCATGAAGTTCAGATGAGCTCACAATGCTGGAGGGCTGCAGGGGGTCTGTCCTGATTTTAGAATGACACTTCATTTAGGAGCCACATACCAATTTCATTAGTTTTCAACTCAGCATCCTATAATTACAGCAATATAGTGTCTTTGTAAGAAACACTTTTTCATTTCCAGCTATGCTGGTAATAGACTAAATGGAAAAGATCTGTTTTTCTTCAGCCACATATCAACACCCTGATGCCTGTTCATATCAGAGCTCTTCAGTCCGCCACAGTATTACATGGTTGACTGCTGTAACCTTCTCCAGCTTATGAGCTAAAACCTTTCAGCAGGTGAAGCAAGTATTAGTCCACTGTCAATATCTGAAACTCTAAACCTCTGGGTCTTCAAGACTTGACTGTACCTCTTGTAAGTCTTATCTTTTACAATTATACGGATTTAGTATAAGCTTAGATGACTGCTTGATCTGCTTACCTCATTTGTTACAAATTTTACCCACAATTAAATATATTTGCCAAATATTTTTGGCAAAATATATGGCAAATTTAGCACATATTTACAGCACATTTAGTATTCAGAGCACTGAAAGATTCTTTAGTGTATGATCTGATTATGTGACAGGCAGTTTTGCTGTTTCTGAAGGGTTCTCTGCTATGTGCTGGATTACCACTGCCAAAAGGTTAAAGGCTGGCACACACTTCAGTTGCCCAATAACAAGCTTACCTAACTGAAGGCATGCCATGGTTTACTATGTCATTCAAGCCTTTTACTCCTAAATCGTACCCCTTTTTTAAAAAGTTGGGAAGAATGTAATTAATCTGTAGATAATTAAATAAATAATTTTAAATTAATTAAAAGTAGCACAAACACAGCATATCCACATATGATACCAGCCACACATTTCAAAATCAATAGGACAGGTGCAACAAAAGACTGGAAAAGATATACAAAAAAAGAAAACTTCTCAGAGCTAATCAGGTAAATTTGCAATAGGCTAGCAACATGAGTGGTTATAAGAATAACGTAAAATTTCATTACCTATGGTACATTATACACAGATTAGCCATATCATTAAAACCACCTACCTAATATTGCGAAGGCCGCCCTTATGCAGACAACACAGCTCTGATTGTGTTCTGACACCTTTCTATAATAGCCAGACAGGCTATTCTCCACTCCCCAAACCCATCAGTGAGCCTTGATCATCCATAACCCTGTCACCGGTTTATTGGTTCTCCTTCCTTGTACCACTTTTAGTAGGTACTAACTACATAGTGGAAACACCCCACAAGACCTACCATTTGGGAGATGTTCTGATCCAGTCATCTAGCCATTGCAGTATGATTCTTGCCAAAGTCACTCAGATTCTTATACCTGCGCATTTTTCCTGCTTCAAATCAACTTCAAAAACCTGACTGTTCTCTTGCTGCCTAATATATCCCACCCCTTCACATGTGCCACTGTAGTGAGATAATGAGATAATCAATGTCACTTATTTCACCTATCAGTGGTTTTAATTTTATTTAATTTTATTTAATTTCATTAAAAAAAATTTTTAATTAAAAAGAGAATCCAGTGAAATATATGTACATAAGGGACAAGGCCATAAACCAGCATTGGATGGCCTTGATCTTCAGGCCCTCAACTGACACTGAATTAAAATCAGATATATTTCTGTAATGGAAATCATTGCATCAGGAAAACATCAGGAAGCCATTGCCTGTGAACATTTTGTTGCTGCATACACAAATGCAATTTAAAACTCTGTGCCCAAGCTCATTTAAGATTGACTCAGGCAAGTGGAAAACTGTTCTGGGGTCTGATGATTCAAAATGTGAATTTTTTCTTTTTGGAACTTACAGACGTTGCATCATTTGAGCTAAAAAGGAGAGGGACCATCTAAATTGTTATTAGCCCACAGTTCCAAAGTCAGCATCCCTGATGGCATGGGGTGCATTAGCAGTGTGGCATGGGTATCTTGCACATCTGGGAAGTCAATATCAATGCTGAATGATACATACATCTTTTCAGAGATTTTTTTTTAGGGAAAGCCTTGCTAATTTTAGCAAGACAATGCCAAACAGCATGGCTCCATATTAGCTCCATATCCTGGTGCTAAACTGGCCTGTCAGCATTTCAGACCTGTCGCCCAAAGCAAATGTGAAATCCTATATCGGGCAGAAATGGGACAACATTTTGTTTGATGTTCTACAACCCCAAATTAGAAAAAGTTGGAACGGTATGGAAAATGCAAATAAAAAAAGAAAGTAGTGATTTCTTGCAGACAATATGAACACAGAATATGTCATGTTTTGTCTGGTCAACTTCATTTCATTTGTAAATATACATCCTTTCCTGTCATTCAGACCTACAACACATTCCAAAGAGCAATTTAGGGCTGGTAATTAGTTAAATCGGTTGAATAATGATGTGATTTGAAACAGGTGATGTCAACAGATGATTGTAATGGTGATTTGGTACAAAAGCAGCATCCAAGAAAGGTCTAGTCTTTTTTGATTAAAGATGGGCTGATGATCACTAGTTTGCCAAAAAAGACATGAGAAAATTTTTGAAATGTTTAAAAACTATTTTCCTCAAAGAAAGATAGGAAGAGATTTGGATATTTCACCTTCAACAGTTCATAACAATTAAGAGATTCAAGGAATCTGGAAGAAAATTCAGTTCGTAACGGACAAGGGCACAAGCCTAAGCTGAACAACCGTAATCTCCGATCCCTTAGGCAGCACTGCATCAAGAATCACCACATGGGCTAAGGACTTCTTTGGCAAACCTTTGTCAAGTACCACAATATGTAGTTATCCACAAATGCCATTTAAAACTGTACTGTGCCGAAAAGGAAGCCCTATGTTAAGAGTGTGCAGAAGTGCCATCAACTTCTCTGGGCTCTGAGGCATTTGGGATGGACTATCACACAGTGGAAATGTGTACTGTGGTCAGATGAATCAGTATTGCAGGTATTTTTTGGGAGAAATGGATGCTGTGTGCTGCGGACCAAAGAAGAAAAGGATCATCTAGACTGCTACCAGCAACAAGTCCAAAAGCAAAAGTCTGTCATGGTATGGGGTTGTGTCAGTGCGATTGGCAAAGATAACTTTGTGTTCATATTGTCTGCAATGAAATACAAGTCAAAGTATATTTAGAATTTAATTTTAAATTTAAATCACTACTTTCTTTTTTCATTTGCTTTTTCCATACTTTTTCTGATTTGCAAATAATCATATTCTGTCTATATATACACCATAAGTTTCTACATTTTTTTTTTGGATATGGGCCTCAGCGAATAGTTGTTTTTATTATGTTTTGTTATGCTAACTTCCTATTAGAAGTTCAATTAACTGAATATTAGGGCGGCAAAGTAGTCTTTAAGTTTAAACCCCAATTTGTTTTTACAATGTATAAATTAGGAAGCAGATTAATTATACACACACACACACACACACACACACACACACATAAACACATATCTCTCTTTCTTGTTCTCACTTACTCTCCTCTTTCTCCTGACTAAGCTAATTACAAATAGGTACACACACACATTTTTCACCTACAGTAATTTTCACATATTGTATTTGTATATTAACTTTTTATTAAACACATATTGTGTTAACCTCAGCAACCAAAATTCATTCTTTCTACATTAAAAAAGATGTAGACAAACAGAATGTTTTCTTTAAAGACAAGCAAAATGTCCTCACTTTTACAAAGTAAGCTTTTTGTTCTTATGAAGATATGTGGTCCCCACAAAGACTCAGGGTCAGACACACAAGCATGAGTGATGACAGAGCAAACCTGGCAAATGAACATCTCTTCTGAAGGGTTCTCTTATCTGGTGTCAACCAGAGGAGGATGGGTTCCCCCTTCTGAGCCTTGGTTCCTCCCAAGGTTTCTTCCTACTGCTA
>JBBPDA010062929.1:0-13132 GCA_037974385.1 Arnoldichthys spilopterus | reverse complement strand
GAGAGAGAGAGAGAGAGAGAGAGAGAGAGAGAGAGAGAGAGAGAGAGAGAGAGAGAGAGAGAGAGAGAGAAAAACACATTTTAAGCCATATAGTTATGTGGTTTTGAACATATAAAAGCAGCTGAGAGGTAACTGGTATTAATTAGAGACTATGATAGAAAGTCAGGTATTTAAGTTCTATTATTTATACCCAGAATCAGCACCATAACAATAGTGAGGCCTGTTAAAAAGTTCGACAGTGAAAATTTGGAGGCTAGACAGCCAAAAACAACCATGCTGCTTTTCCTATATGGATTCAGTGTTTATGTTGGACTAAACCACTGAGAAGAAAAAAGGATTAAAAACACACAAAAATCTACTTACTGTATAACATTAGAAGCATCTTTGACCAAAATAGTACAAACACGTTTTTTCCGCAGCTGCTGATAGAGGTGCTGGAGCTATGACCGGTGGACAGAAATCATCACCTGAGAAGTTTGTCGACCGGCGACAACAAAAACGCTGCGCTGTGTAGACCATAATATACACCCCCCCCCCCCTCCAGACTCCGACCATGAAATCCTAAACTGTCCCTGCCCCCATTTTCATTGTTTTTCAAGCGTTTCTGTGCGAGTGTATTTTCCTCAAACGTTACGTGTTGAACATTGTTTTGTTATGATTTCATTGTTTATTAGAACAGTACATACTTTAGAAAAGTAATATTACAAAACGATGGACCGAATTGTTTGTGTTCATCATGTTTTCATACTTTTCGTTTGTTAAGGAAAACAGTATTGTGCTGCCATCTACTGGTGGCTCGAGAAACAGCTTATAGAGATTCAAGTGATTTAAGGGTCAAGTTGCTCCGAAGACTTATTATAGAATAAAAACAAGTCATTGTACAAAACAGTCAATATTCACTTTTCGAACCACAGTAGCTCTTCTGTGGAATCGTACAAGACCTAGCCTTCAATTTCTACATGCATCAGTGAGCATTGGGTGCCCATGACCCCATCACTGATTCAGCAGTTGTCCTTCCTTGGATCACTTTCGGTAGGTACTGCATACTTGGAACACTCTACAAGACCTGTCGTTTTGAAGGTGTTATGACTCAGTCTCACAGTAAGACCCTTGTCAAAATGGCTCAGATCTATACACTTGCCCATTTTTCATGCTTCCAGCACTTCAAAATCAAGAACTGATTGTTCACTTGCTGCCTACACACCCCCCCCCCCCACACACACACACACACTGGTGCAATTGTAATGAAATAATTAGAGAGTAAATGTTACTCACTTTACCTGTCAGTGGTAGTAATATTATGGCTGATATGTGTATACACACTATATTGAATCTATATTAATATATATATGAATGCATACATACATACATATCATTATTCAGCTTGCTTTTGTTACTTTGCCATTGCTTTATCCACAATGTCACAGGAGCTAAAACAGTAGAACCTCAGTAGGCAGAGCTATACTGTAGACTGAATAGGCAAATACTTTGATCATAAGTTGTTTTTTTACAAATTTCTAGACAACAATATTATATAATATGACTTCAAAATTACAAATGAAACTTTTGTTTGTAGCCCTATATTCCAGATAAGGAATAAGACATTCGTGTCCTTAGGTGAGCAGGTCCCTTTGTGCTAGTGCCTCTGAAGTAGGGTAGTCATAAAGCACTTTTTGTACAAGAGCTCTACAAAATGTTGACAAAAAATACAAAATTTGTATGGCAAATAGGAAAAGCACTCATGCAAATAATATCCCTAACTTATTTTGAGTAGTGTAATAAATTAAATACGTAACATTCAAATTTAAAATAAGCAACAGTTTTTGTCATATTATGCACTGCAAATGATATGACTGGTACCTATTGCATGACTTAGAAACATAGTATATGTAGTATGCAAATTATTTTTTTTAAGGTAAAAAGGTGACAGTGACTTATTTGTCATTGTGAACACACTCAGTCATGCACAAAGCACAACAATGAAATGGAACCTCTGCATTTAACCCATTACAAGTGCACATGTGTAACAGCAGGCAGCTATGAAAAGCACCTTGGGAGCAATGTAGTGGGTGGCTAGCTTGCTCAAGGGTACCACAGTGGTACCTGGGTCATGACTTGAACTTGCAACCTTCTGATAATAACAGCAAGGTCCTAACCTTTAGGCCACCACCAATCACAAAATGATTTTGACTATTAGCACCAAAAAAGGAAAAGAAAACTGGGTAGTGGTGGCCTAGTGGTTAGGACACTGCCTTTGGACCTGAAGGTCGCAGGTTCGAGTTCTGGCTGGGGAACTACTGAGGTACCCTAGAGCAAGGTTACATTCTGCTACACTGCACGCTGGGTGCTGGTGAAAGCTGCCTGCTGCTGCACATGTGGGACAAATGCAGAGGTCACATTTCGCATGCTTGAGTGTGTTCACAATGACAAATTTGCACTTTTCCAGTAACTTGTTTCTCACTGGAAAACCTGTTTTTTTCACCATTTGAGATTCTTATCTTAACCAGGTTCATGGGAGTGCTGGGGCCGATACTTGGGCAATAGGCAAAAACCATATATATACAAATATAACCACAAAAACAACAGGCTGTTTGTACAACATAGTTTCCCATAGTTTCCTAGTGAAAAGAATATCTTGAAACTTAACAATGTACATACTACATCTACTTTTAACAGCCTTTTAAAGAGTTGTACATAACAGAAAACAGCAATAATGTTACCAAATAAATGGGAAGACATACTTCTGTGAGGTGATGAAAGATCTGTTTATTCCTGTTATATCATTATCGGTACAGTTGATGATGAGGAGTCCATTCATATGTTTCCATATGCAGCTTGAGCAAAATGAAGGCCTTAAAAACAAACCCCACTTATAAACAAATATTTACACCATAGTGCTTTGTCTTCCGGGTGATCAGCTCCCCTTAGGTTGCTGATGCTTGACATAGATTTTGGGCGTGTTCCATCCTTCAGGGGCCTTTTTCAGTCCAGCACGTTTCCATATTCTAACCAGATCCCTCTCAAAGCGAATCTGAAAATGACAAATGGCAACAAGTTAGAAAGATCTTGTCTACATCATGAGATGCTATATATAGTAGGATGCAGGACTGTAGCATGCATCCTGATAAGGAACTTTGAAGTGGGGGATGCAAAGATTAATTTTGCTGCATGAGTATGTCCTTTCTTATTACAGCAGCACTCTCAAAAGACCAAATGACTGACAGGGATTTTTCGTGAAAGCCACTTAGTCAAGTCTGTAGGTTAATAAACAATAACCCTTACACCACACTACGCTAAAAACACACTTATACCACACAACACATGTTTTTTACATATTAATGCATTTTGCATAAGATACTCTTTTTATACTAACTATTGTTCTCTACAATCCACATTCCTACTTAAATGTTTCAGCTGATACTGTGTTTTGCATTTTTGGCTGTTTGTGCACTGACGCATTGCACTGTGTGTAAACATGTGGAGTTCAAATACCATCAAAAATGAACAGATGCTCCATTAAGCTACTGACCTGCTTTCTTTTCCGTCTGCTTTCCTTAACCCTCCTCCTCAGAAATTTAGTTCGTTTCAGTAATTTCTTGTATTTGTGTCTGTTCATCTTCCTTCGCCGGATCTCAAGGACATTCTTGCAGCTCAGTGGGGTGGAGCTCTCTCCATCCTCCAGCAAGGGTACAGAAGAAGGAGGCAACACCACAGCCTCCTCGATCAGCTCCCCTTCCTCCAAAGGCAAAGGGGCTTCCAGAAGTGGAGGTAGTGAATAGCGCAGTGAAAGCCAGCTTTCTAAAGGTGAAACTGCTAGTTTCCGTGGAACAAGGACCTCCTCCAGTTCTGGCTCTAGTACTGTCCATAGTTTAGGGGGCTGTTTATTGTCAGCAGCTGATGTAGAGTATCTCTGTGTACCATTAGTCACAAAGCTGGTAGAATGGCAATACTGCAAAGAACTACATAGAACACTGCACTGGTACTGACGGTAACCTGGTAAGACAAAAGTTATGCTGTCAATTATGTTTTTTAAGGGAGAAATAAACAGAAAGAGATGGTCAGGCTTGTACTATTATATTTTACTGTTATGCCAAAATTCAATACTCTAACATTAAATTAATAAGAGATGTGGTTACCTTGAACTTAGAGAAAAACTATAAAATTTGACAAAAAAATATATATTTCACATCTTCACCACATCAAATTACATCACTTTCTGAGTCATCCACAGTTTTGACTGTGTGAATATTATAAAACGATACACACAGTAACATGGCTAACTTAGGGTTTGGGTATGCAAATAAATGAAGATATTTAACTAAATTGTCAAATTTAATCTTCAACCTGTATTTCAAAGCAAAAGGCAATTTATTGCACTCAAAAGCAGTAATAAAGTTCTTGACTAAGAACTAAACTTGACTAAAAATAAAATACATTTATCAAGAGTTCTATTAAAAAATTTGCTTTTAACTTCAAACTGTGAAGATTGTACCCTAGTGTTATACATTAATCAGCATTTATATTTATACATATACATTTGTTTGTTTTTGTAAGAACCTGCTGCTTTTTTGCATTAAGTCAAAATGTATATATATATAAAAACAAACACACAAATACCACAGTACTCACCAGACAATCTGGCCGATCTGCCTAGCACAGTGAACCGAGAAAGCACTCTTGAAACGATCATGACCAGGTTTTATGGTTGGTGCACTATTTTCTCCCTGAAGGCTGGAATGTAAAGAAATGTAAACATAGAGGAAAGTTAGCAAATAAGTCATCATTTAAAATACCACTCTAGCTCATCACTGGCTCACTGGCTATTTTACAGCATCCGCAGATTCGGGGGGAAAAAAACTCACACCCCCACCCAGATAAATAAGGAGTGATGTTTAAAAGGAACAAATAACCAAATCATCTCTTGTCATTAGCCTAAAAGTCTATCGCAGCAGTTAATGGTCATTATTTAGCTTAGCTTAGCTTCTTTAAGACGATGGTTAGGGTCTGCAGCTCAGTAAACACATCCGCGTTTCTACCGAAATGAGTGAAAGACATTTTCATAACTGATACAGTTATGACAGTGGTATATTGAATTAATACCAAAAATGACTTACTAAACCGGAGCGCCAGGGTCTCGGTTTTTCAATGTGACTTCGTGCACATCCGGTCCTCTCACTAGAATCTTCCTCCGTGTTTGTGACAGAACTGTTGTTGGTTCCTAGGATATGTAAAACTGAATTTACTAAAATTAAATAAACATGTTACTGCATCTTTACAAATGTTTTTGAGTAGAAGTAAAAATATATGTATATACTAAATTTGTAAAAGATACTGAATACAGTTATTCAGTTCCAACAACACTTGAGAAAATATAAATTTTCCCAAATAATTCTTAAAAAACATCATAATTAAGTATTTTTCACCCTGACCTTCTCAGACCAGAAAGTAGAAATGAGTAGATCAGCTGAATAAAGAATACATTAATGAAAAACTCTTAATTAATAATAAGTTATCATCCCCTTTGGTGTTGGTACACCTTGTAGTATAATTAATCATATTCTTGCCCTTCATCAGTGGCCTGTTTCTGACTTCAGCACTACTAATGATTATATATTTTATACTGAAAAACTATTCTATAGCCAACCATAAGCCTGTTACAATTATCGTGTAATCACCTGGTTGCAGTTACGCAAGAAGACTGCAATTATTTTCCATAGTCTGTAGCTTTCACAATGATATGTTTTTGTTGCCATAACAACCATAATGTGTATTGAATGTTTTATTAGTTGGGTTGGGGCAAATAATAAAAAAATAAATAATGCAAACATAAAGACTAAACATAAAGAAAAGAAAGAAAATTTTTTATGTTAGAAATTTTTAAATTCTAACTTGACTGACTTAGTGCTATAACACCTTAAGAGGGCAGCAGTGAGTAGAGCTCAAACTGTGTCTTTCATCAGTTTTGATCTGCTAATTGCCCATAGTAGGGATAGACTGCTGTGGGGTTTGTAGGTCAAAGTAGATTTAATACTTTTATGTATTTTTCATCTGCTGATGCTGATGCATAAGCATAAAATATATAAATCTACCTGGGTTAGCTTTACAAATAAATATAACATTTATTTTTGTGGAGTTACAAAGGCAGTAAAGTTTTAATATATTTCTGTTTAAATACAGTAGTATAAACATAGTAATGTATTTAAACATAGTAATTTATTTATACAAACCCCATTTCCAAAAACAAATGGGCATTTTGTTAAACGTAATAAAAACAAAAACCTGTAATTTGTTAATTCTCTTTATGAAGTGATAGTGACTGTTTGTCATTGTGAACACACTCAAGCACCACAATGAAATGTGACCTCTGCCTTTAACCCATCACACATGTACACGTGGAGCAGCAGGCAGCTGTCAACAGCAACCGGGGAGCAGTGTGGCAGGACGGTACCTTGCTCAAGGGTACCTCAGTAGTGGCCGGGTCAGGACTCGAACCTGCAACTTTAAGGTCCCAAACTACTAGGCCACTGCCCTAAAGGCTTCGTTCCCTGACCGGAAATCAAACCAGGGCCACGGCAGTGACAGCATCAAATCCTAACCACTAGACCACCAGGGAGTGACACAAGTACAAAGAAAACCTTTCCATTTTTTTTTTCATTGACCAAGTTAAATACCTTTTGTAAATATATTTTCTCATGCAGTGCCTTCTGAAGGCTAGAAGGTCAAGCACATTAAACAGTGGTTTTTGGCCTTGCCCTATACAGACTTCTGCGAATTCTCAGAATGTTTTAACAATGTTATGTACCGTAGATAATGAAAGACATCAGTTCATTGTAATATTGTGTTGAGAAATGTCTTTTTCCATCTGACTGATCTTCCATGATGTTTAGCACAAAATGGTGAACCAAAACATAAGAAAAGATAACAGAGATAAGAGATTATTCTTGTCATTGTATCAGGATACAATGAAATGTGTTTGGTAGGTCTCAGGCACCAGCAGCAGAAGAAAGTATACTTAAAAGAAAAATAGAAAATAGATATAAAAGTGCAAAGTACAATATAATAAATTATTCAGTATTGAAGTGAGGTAGATGGTGAGGTACAGAGATAAAAATATGAATTAATATTTATAATATATATACATACACATACATAAATACACACATAGTCATAAATCCATGTGCACAAGTACACAAATGCACACACATATACACATATGCACACAGGCATATTATATGACATGTATGAAACACATATATAATATGTATAATACACATATAATAAAGTTTCATATATACAAGGTAATTCCAACAAAGTAAACCCACCTTAGCTTGCAAAAACTGAGCCTTTGGTGGATATTCCTTTTTATTTAAAAAATGTTCTATAAACGTTTCTCTCTTATTTCCCCCTTCTAAATATTTTTGAGTGTGTTGCAGGAATCACTTTCATTTCACTTTTAAATGTATTTATATTTATAAAATTGGCAAGGGTGGCCTAGTGGCTAGGGAATTGCCATTGTGATTGGAGGTTTGCAGGTTTAAGTCCTGGCCCAGGTACCACTGGTTTCCCTTGAGCAAGATACTGTCCTCCTGCACTGCTCCCCAGGTGCTGTTGATAAAAAGTCACTTTCACTTTACAAAATACAGAGATATTTATCACCCCCATCCCTTACACTTACCAGTACCACCACAAACTCAAACATGCCTCTGCCATGTTGGTATCACTGCTGTGCTACAAATGATCCAACAAACAATAATTTATGGTCAGTTTTGGTCCTATAGTGGTTGCTGTCCTCTAATCAATGAGGAAGTGTCTGTTACAAGGTATGTCTCTACATTATAAACTGTGAACTAATTTTACATGTCATGATTACTTGTCATAACATTGAAGATGTCATAACTGAATGTCAACCATATCATAAGAGAGCTTACTCCACACTTTGGCCCTAAACCAGTTAATGTATACCAAATAATACGGCTTGCATTATTGTAGGCATATACTATGCACTAGATGGTTTGTAAAATCATATTTCAGTGAATGCATCTGGAATGAACAATCCATGCACACAATGTTATATAATAACATGACCTCTACTGTTGGGTAAAACTGTCTGGGGACAGTTTAACACCCAGATGCCTTTTGTTGCCCAGAGTGATCCCATGATATAAAAATGTACCCAGCTGAGCCATACACAGTAAATTACATAGTGCACAGGTTAGCGTGCAAGTGTTAATGTACAACCGGGCCAACAAGTCTTACATAATAAGCCTTCCCAAGAACTTTTTGTTTTTGAAGCTCAGTGTTTAAACCCCATTTGTCTCACTGTATTGAAATAAGTGTGTTGATTATAACTTTTCAGTAACACATTCACACCCTAAACATTTTAGGAATCCCCCTTGGAACATTTACAATAGCACAAAGATTATTACTAAGTTTCAGCTGCTTTTTTTATTATACATGCCTGCTGTCTGGTGTTATGTACTTGTTTTTAACAGTTTGGATCTTGAATTTAATCTACTGCATAAAATGTGTATTGCAAACAATATATAACTGACAGTTAATAGCCTGCCATATAGAAACAGAAAAAATGCTTGACTTTCTTCTTCCACAGTCTGGCTTTACTACCAGTACTCGTAGTAATGTAATTGTAATGTAATGTAAAAATACTCAAGCAAAAAACATGCAACATGTTCTTTGATTTGTAAAGATCAGCACACATAATCTATTTGATCTTTTATCTATTTTATCTTTTATTTTTCTTTTGAAACAGCACATTACTGGGGTTGTTTTTCTAAGATCTCTTGTTAAATTTACCTGGAGCAGATTATGTCAAACATTTCAAGACTCTATCTCATAACTCGTTCTGGCAGGCCAGCACGGTGAAGACTTTGGAGTAAACAAGTCAACACAGATGTGATTAAATAACCTACTTATCAGTTCATGGTTCTTGAATGTGGAGCAATACGCGTTTCAACTTTCAACCCTCCCTCCACCACACACCCCCTTTAGCTATAGGCCACTGTCTTCACACACTGCTGTCAGTCCATTTTTACACGTCTGATTAGCTTGTGATGGTGTTACACTCACAGCAGCTGTTAGCACCAGAAACAAAGCAGGAATTTCCTGCTTGGTTTTGAGAGTTCACAAGAATTATTAAAGACTCATAGTTAAATGTCCTACAATTAACATGTAAGCAGCTTCATATGTTTT
The DNA here is from genome assembly GCA_037974385.1 of Arnoldichthys spilopterus. Classification (NCBI taxonomy): domain Eukaryota; kingdom Metazoa; phylum Chordata; class Actinopteri; order Characiformes; family Lepidarchidae; genus Arnoldichthys; species Arnoldichthys spilopterus. Next base: position 3,925 of record JBBPDA010062929.1, on the reverse strand, counting down.
TGCCATACAATTTAATAGACATGTTTATTATGAAGGTCAAAAAGACAGAAGATATTCTGATTAGTTCAAGTTTATTGTCATATACAGGTAACAATGGAACATCATTAACACAAATAAGTTTCTTGGACTCAGAGCCACCTCAAATCGCACAGTAAAATACATATTTAGCATTAATAAAGGAAAATATAATTGTAAGAGTGCCAGGTTTGATTATTGATTTTTTTTCCAAATGTAATGTTATTACTTTTTTAGTTTAAAAAAAACAATCTAATCACAAGACATTTAATATGATCAAATAAATGATAAAGAATGTACTTAAATGTTTTGGTTGACTTAAAGGGTTTTTTCAGATTCTTTGTGCACATGCTCATGTGTGTTGATGCTGAACCTCAGAGAACACATGGACTACATCTCAAATGTCAGATATGAGCATTAAGCATTAAAAAATTAAGCAGACTTCGTGGTGGGGGGGCAGACAGCACACAAACGGGGGGTTAGGGGGTCAAACTGTTGCCCTTCATTAAGTGAAAATGATGTGAAAGGTTTGTAAATAAAATGTCAACAAAGTTAGTAATTTTAGTACAATTAAATCATTACATATCATTAAAGGTTCTCAGCATTTGTCCACAACTAAAAGGCGAGAACATGAACTCAGACTGCAGGGTGTCTTGGGCGACGCCGTGCTGCTCACGTCACGGACAACACCCCCCTCCAGCCCACTGAAATCGGAGGGTTTCTATTTTTATGGGCTGGCCCTGACCGACGAGCCTTCGTGACGTCAGACCCTCCGCCTGCTCTCGTTCAGAGTGAGCGCACGTTGCCCCGCACTTATAAAGCACAAGCCGGTCGGAAGAGCTAGCCGAGAGTCGGCGGGTAATCGGAGGGCAGTTTTTGGAGGTTAACAGTTAGCGTAGAATTCACAGGTGGGCTGTATGATGACGGTTTAACATGGCACAGAAGGACACGCTGTTACATCTCTTCGCCGGGGGGTAGGTTCACTTCGATTACACTGTACATGTCTTCGCCGCTGTTGCACTACGCTAATGCGGATGTTGGGTCTCGCCATCACGACAAACTAACGCTAATCCAGTTAATATCGGACGATTTTGAAATACAATGTAAACAGCTTCCGATTTATCCGTAGTTTAACTTGAATATATATATATATATATATGAAATATATAATAATGTTAAAGGAAAAAGGGGCTGTAAGCATGGTCGTTATTGCCGAACCGGTTGCTAGGCAGCTAGCTAATGGACGTTGCTATGGTTTCTGGTGTCCTTCAGAACTGGGCCCTTTGATATTCTCGCGTTTTAACATTTTGTAATATAAAATACATTTCATGACGTGTTAAATGTCTTGTGTGAATACATGTTTACGTCTTGCGACGTTAAGTCATAGGTTACAGCTATACTTTCTGTGTAAAGCAGCTATTTAGCAGCCCGGCTAGCAAAGCTAACAGTAAGCAGCCGAACCTCGACGTGTTCACTGTAACGTAAATCGCTTCTGAAATTCTAAGTGAACTTTCTCTATAAATTGGCTGCTTTTGATCAAAGTGTGTTTAAAATGGCCACTCTGATAGACCCAGCACGGACGACCTTACTGTCTCGTGTTACATAAGTGTTCCGGTCTCTTCTGCCTTCCTGTCGCATGACCCCAGCAGCAGCTCCATGTTTTTTGGACGCTAAACGTACTTTACTCGTTACTGTAACGTTACTTCGAATCATTTCAGTCCGTCGATTATGTAGTATGTGTGTCGTCTGACTTTATGAAGGGTGGTGTGTACACCGCATGTCTACACTCTCGTTTATTAAATGGGGTTTGATCAGTGATCTGTGTGCTTTGCATTTTCACGTGTTTAGCATTGCCGGCTTGTAACAGCGCCGCTGGCTCTTGTTAACTTGTTCATGATTAGGTTTCGAGTACGTAACGAGAAAGTATAGCGTTTTTAAACCACATATTTGACATGTGTTTGTCGATGTGCGAGACTCCTTTTTATGGGCTTTCTCCAAGGTTATCATTCCTACTGACCCCCTCTGAGCGCCCTCTCAGAGATGACAAAAAAACCTGTCACCAGGACCACATCACATCTTCGCTTACGTAGTTTTTAATACCTAGTTGAATATGCATTTCAATAAAAAATATTGTATATTAAAATTGTCATGATGTCATACTGTAACTAATTTGCTTTGAAAAATCATAATTTAAAGGCAAACTGTTTCCAACAGTGTGTATGCATTTACATTGGTGATATACATTTGAAAAAAAGATATTTAAATGCATTTGCCACATAAATATAACATATTTAGTTATTTCTTAAATCTAGTTGAAGTTTTGTGGCTGAATGTAAGACAGAAATGTTCTTTCAATGACAAATGTTAATGGCAAATTTAGTTTAAATCAGCAATTTCCCTTAACCTTTTATTAGCTACTAATCAAATGTTATTTATCGAAATCACCTTAAGGCTGTGGTCTTTGTCATTTTAAAATTCCAGTATTTACTGGTATACACAGTATAATCTACTGTGATGACCATTAACAATTTTACTGATTTGACAGTCAAAAGAAGCATGTATTCCTGAACAAATGTATCATGTAACACTAAGTGAAAAAGGATGTTTAATGCTTAGCAGTCTCTTATAATAAGCCTTTAATCTTTTGCCAAGGTGTCCATCCCTGTAATAATTTGTCCCTCAGAGAGATTTGTGACTAATCGCTCACCTGAGGTGTGACATACAAAAGGTTGTGCTTCCATTTGAAAGCATGACCCATGAATATAGTGGTGGAACTGCCAAAGCTCAGGGCTGAGCCTTAGACAAATGGAAGGTTGATGGTGTTTTGGAAATGGTGTGTATGTATGTCATCGTCACCATGCAATGCCTTTGATGACCTAGGGCAGAATGACAGCTAACGTCACTCTTTCATATCCTGTTGTCTGGGATGGCCTGTTCCAAGGAGTGTCCTTATCTGAAGTCTGTATAGAACTACCAATGTGTTGTAGAGCTTGTTAATTTAATTTAAGTTTGTAAAAAATTGGTTTCCAGCCAAAGCTACATAAAACTCCTGAACTATGGCCTGCTATCTTTAGAGCAGCATGGCTGATGAAATCATGTTGAAATTTTGCACTTTGAAAGTCTTTTTCTTTTACTCCTGTTATAATATTCATTTGACCTGCATTTTGGTTCCTTTTGTTTTATTGAGGGCATTATATGTAATATAAAAAATGTTATATATTTATAATCTAGCATGTTGTATCTTATATACTTGTGTATATGCTTTTGTGGGGTTGAGCTCTGTTGTATTTCAGATTGTTGGTCTCTAGATATGCAATCGATACACCTACGTAATATTTTGTTCTCTTGCAAGAGTTCAGTTTGTTCTCCTTGACCTCTATGACTCTCAAAACAGCACAGCAGGGAATGATGACACCATGTGCAATGACCTGCATATTGCAGTATTTGCTTTACTGCACTTTGCTTTTTAAGGTTCTACATCATAAGCCAATGTAACCTGGTTGTCTGATCATCAGTGAAGCAGTCTTGTCACAAGCTTTGTGGTTAATGATTTGCCTTGTGAATTTGTTTTTCTCTTTAACACAATACACTTTAACATTGTTTTGCCAAAGTGATGTATAATGTGTATATATATATTTTTAATGATTACAGATGTGGGGGTACTGTGGGTGCCATCATGACCTGCCCCCTTGAGGTACTGAAGACCAGGTTACAGTCATCAGGCCTCACGCTTAGACCGGTGTTCCAAGTTCAGCTGGGCACAGTCAGTGGAGCTGGTGTTATTCGGCCAAGTACAGTCACACCTGGTCTCCTGCAGGTCTTACGGTAAGCTTTTGATGTGTGTGTGTGTGTGTGTGTGTGTGTGTGTGTGTGTGTGTGTGTGTGTGTGTGTGTGTGTGTGTGTGTGTGT
>JBBPDA010062819.1:1271-13136 GCA_037974385.1 Arnoldichthys spilopterus | reverse complement strand
CACGTGTGATGGGTTAAATGCAGAGGTCACATTTCGTTGTGGTGCCTGAGTGTGTTCACAATGACAAAGAGTCACTTCACTTAATTTGTAGCTCTAATGACATTTTGCAATATTCAGACACTGCATTTTGTGGCTTGCTTTTACATGAAGCATCTTTCGTGAAAGTCCTTCAATAAGTTTCTAGTCATTGAGGAAGCTGTGAAATTTGAAAAGCCCAAGATTCAACTGACTGTGGTTCCGAAACTGTGATTCCTCTTCAGGTTCCCCTCATTCACAGAGTTTGTGGGGACAGTGTGCTCATGTACTCTTTTGCTAGAAAAACTGTTCCATGCTTTTCAAACTTATTATTACCCTAAATGTGCTTTTTTAACCAGATTTTTCTGATTTTCTCCCCTAATTTAGTTGTCTTCCGTTCCACCCATGTGTCAGGTTTCTCCCCCAGTCACAATACCACCAGCACTGGGATGGGGAAGGCCAGCATGTACTTAGCCCAAAATAAAACCACCCACCGCCTCTTTTCAAATTGGAGGATAGCACTGACAGAAGCATGTGATGGGGAGAAGGTGAGCCGTCTTTCTCACCCAGAGAGCAAGGCCAGTTGTGCTCTCTTGGACCATCAGGGATTGACCCTGTGACCTTCTGATGATAGGGCTAGTACTTAAACCCCTGTGCCACTTGGGAGCCCCACTGTGATTGTGCTTAATGGTAATTTCAACTGACTACAATTTCTTAATCTGTGCAGGTCAACAACTTTCTGTTTCATCTGAGTTGACAGTTCCTTGCTTTTAACCATGATAATAAAAGACAAAGGGATTCTATGTGTCTGTAAGATCATATTTATGACCAGTGCAGTCATATAGTGTTTTTGCTGTTTGTTTGGTTTTTATTTATTTATTAATAAATAGCAACCTTCTGAAGGGGTTGTAGACACCAAGCACTTTTTTGGCAATTGCCAAAAATCACCAACTGATTGGTCAAAAATTTAGAAATGTGTATGGCAAATTAGTGAATAACATCAGTGCAAAAAATGTAGTGTTCCTTAGCCAATATAGGCAAAACATTTTGAGGATCATTTGAATCGTTGCATTCTTTGTTTATTTCATATGATAACTCCATTTCTTGAGGGGTGCCAATATCTTGTAATCATGACTTGTTGGTTTATTTATTCTTCAGACTTCTATAAAAGGTGTAGTGAGCATCCAAAGTAATAAAACAGAATTTAGGTTAATGTTAGGCTTTATTGCTTTATTTCCCAACAATATCATGATAGAGATGTGCATTGTTTTATTGCCCGTAACAGAGGACTGTTTTCAAGGCAAGGCAAAATGGTTGTGTTGATAGCAGGGCGTTTTATTGGCTCTGAAAAGCAAATCTGATGTGTCATTAGCAGTGGTGGGCTACTATCCAACATAAAATTATTTGCAATTAGGTGACAATGAGGCTGTAACATATTCATCAATGTGAGAAATTCCAGTTGTGCTAAACAAACTCTAACTTTGTGTCAGTGTATCTGTTCTACGGTGTGGAAGCAAGCACTGACTTTACATATACATTTTTGTATGTAAGTATGTATGAAAAAAGCAACCTTTTTCCAAGTTTGTCACATTTTATGTAAAATATGTAAACAATGTAGTTTATGTAAACTATTCTAGAGACATGTGTTGTAAAATAAATAAATTATTTAAAAGGCTTATTTCATGCCATTGTTCATGAAATTACTGCTGCATCCATGAAATTTGACTGACTTTATACTAATGAGAATAATATTTTTGTTGGTAGCTTGAGGCACTTTTTTATGCTGAAGCATTATCAAAAAAAAGCAAAAATGATGCTTTATTACAAACATGTTTAATTTTGTACACAACCTTATGTTGCTATTACAGAACCATATTTGAAGCAGAGTTTTTATCTACCTTAACACTTCAATTTTCTTTCTTTCTTTCTCTCTTTCTGTGTGTGTGTGTGTGTGTCTGTGTGTGTGTGTGTGTGTGTGTGTGTGTGTGTGTGTGTGAAAGTGAAGTGAAAGTAACTATTTGTCATTGTGAACACACTCAAGCACCACAACGAAATGTGACCTCTGCATTTAACCCATCACAAGTGCACACATGGAGCAGCAGGCAGCTATCAACAGCGCCCGGGGAGCATTGTAGTGGGATGGTCCTTTACTTAAGGATACCTTAGTAGTGCCCAGGCCGGGACCTTCAGGTCCCAGAGGCAGAGTCCTAACCACTAGGCCACCACTGTCTGTGTGTGTGTGTTTTACAGATTATTATGGATTTATAGATATGTGTCCTCTTGATAGAAAAATCCTACTGTTACCAGCAAACCCATATAAAACATTTTATAACTGTTTTCACCATGTCATAATTTCATGAATGAAATTAATGAACAGAACAATACAAATGATGTAAAATGACTTGAATATAATACATATTTCACATACAGTATGTATGTCCCGCAAAAGGGTGTGTGTACGTGTGTGTATGCACATATGCTGCTCATGCAAGCCTCTTAGATCTGTTTTCATCATTGCATAACCACATCCCGTCAACCTGAGTTTAAATCTATGGAGCTGGAATGAGCAGCCTTCAGGCTGGGCTGTCTCTGCATGTTACAGCAGGACATTATTACACACACACATACACACAAACATGCAGTCACAGCCTTTATCAGCTTTTACAGCTACAACATTCAAAACCAGACATCTTTCACTCTCTCACAAACACACACACACACAGTTCACACTCAAGTTCACTCAGATTGCTGTATTTAGCCTACTATTCTGAAAATGTCTCACTACACTAAATTTTCCAGACATACGATGATTCATAAAAAGAACTTGACTGAGATGGAAGAAGGCTCAACAGCCTTCACATGATTTTTTAAAAGCTGGAGTGATTTTGCAAAATTTTGCACAAATAAAAATAACATCAAAGGCAAAACAACAAAGTGTTTTTACCCTAATCTCTTTCTGCTGCATGTGATTGATTACCACAATCAGCTTTTGTGACATGTTCTCTTTACTGCTATTCAGCTTGAAACAGCTTCCCATTTGCTTCTGTTAAAATGTGTCAGTGCGACAACTGGGCTTTTTGTGTATTAAATACATGGAAATGCCTTGAAATGATTGTCTTTGGTGATTGACATTATGCCTCAAGATGCTATAAGAGATTAAGCTGAAGGATGCTGGTGTGTTCCTTTAAACTGTCGTGATGAATGCAATGTGGGTTGTGCCTGTTCCCATGAATTTGTTGTCATTATATCGTTTTCCTCCATTGAAACTGAAGAAGCTACTTTTGTGTGGGAACTTCATAGACAGTCTAAATCTGTGAGATTAGGTTACAAGGAAATGTAAATTGAGGCCAGCATGAGTAAGACACTAGAAGACATTAGACTGTCTTATTTAGCCTGTTTGTATATCAGGGCATCCTCCTGGGTAATTAATGTAGCCTACACACTTTCAAATGACTCTCACCTGATTATCAAAGTGTTCTTCTCTCATGTCTTTTACTCTTGAACTTAATACCACATTAGTGTTTGTAAGTACAGTAGAAGTGATTTGAATTTTACAAAAAGCAAACACAAAATATTTGGAAATATGGACATAACCTTGTCAATGCAGAATAAAAATGGAATGAAGACGTTAATGATTAAATTACATACATCAATGTATATGCATAACAAATTATTATGAATTGAGTGTATAGCAAAACAGCAATGATAATTCTAGACACAGGGTAAAGGGTTAGCATGGCTAAAGGTTTCCTGCTTGGTTGGGATGAAAACCTGCAGCCACGCTGACCCTTTGTGGACAAAATTGATGACCCTTTGCTCAAAGCTTTTGAAGGTTAAGGTCTTGGTTTAAAAAAAAAACAGTAGAAAAATACACTAGTACACTGTTTTTTTCATGATATACATGTCTGTCCATCTGTCTGTATATCTTTTTTCTATCTGTTTATCTTTCTGTCCATCTACATATCTAGGATTTGAATCTCCCCTGAAAGCATGTGCATTTGCAGCAGAGGTTGTTTGTCTTGGACAGGTTCCAGTATGTCCTCTGGGCACATCTATCAGTGTTAATACAGACTTTTAATGCTATTATGGTGAGGTCACATTTACATTCAGCGTGAATACCTTGTCTACACATCTGTCAGTAAATCATTTCAGCTGTGTGATGAATATACATACAGAGTCTGCCCACTGTCCTTGTTCTATGATTTATTTTCCTTGTGTGTCCTACAGCTGGTAAGACCTAAAAGAGAAGTTCACCTCATTTTGTAAAATGTCGTATTTCCTTAAAACAACACTTTTGCAAAAAAAAAAACTGCATATATACCTCCAACCTTCTTAACTTCTAGTCAATGTAGTCAGTGAAACACTGGTTGTAAAATAATATGTCATCTTGTAGCAGTTCATTCACCCTCAAAGCTTTACACAATATAAAGGGCAGGTTCAGTGTAGAAGGACAAAAATGGCATGTCTGGCATTTGACAGCTTGTCTACTTAACAACCTGGTGTGTGATGACGCAAAGTGTAGGATGACATGCAGACATGAAGACATGCAGTGTGCAGTACCTACTAGCTATATTAGTCTTGTAGCTGTTCGCCTACATTTGGGGTGAGGGAACTTCATATATGTTTTGTTTTTATCAGTTTGCTAGTTTTGCAAGTCTTGTGGTGAGTGTGAAGTATATGTAACCGTGGAGGCGATGTACATTACTGGGGTGTGTCTCCTGTGTGAAAGCATAGATATTTAGAGTATTTGGGAATACTGAATCTGTTCAAATTGACACATGGATTTATAGCCACGGAAATGCTTCTTATATAAAGACACACAAACACACGCACACACAAATATATAAATATATTTATATATATATACATATAATGTGTATTTTTGTGAATGAGGCAAACAGCTTGGCCAAACCTGAATGGTCTGGGATGATGTACAAATGTCTTATCTCTAGGCTGCATGCAAACAACTTATTAAAGAAATGATTCATGACGCACAGACCCAGAAAGTCTTATGAAAAAAACAACAACTCAAGCCTAAATATATCTCAGCTTAAAAATGTTTAGCTGTCAGCCTTTGTAGCGCTGTAGTGGTGAGGTCAAATACTGTGTCTGTATGAAAGATGACTGCTAGGAAATATGCTAACATTTTTGTTTTAAAATTGCCTTAAAAAGCCATTGGGCTGTGAATTGCTTGCTTGAGCTCATTTTGTTAGCTCCTTACACAACTCTGTACAGGCCTGTTCATTGTAATCACAGCACCATGCTCCAACATGCTAAACATTCAAGCTATGCGTTCAGTACACCTGCATGTGCTCTGTGTGCCTCCATATGTTGTAACACTGCATGCTGATGGCACACACAGGCTAATTGCTTGACATTGTTTAACTGTGTCAGGTCTTGTTAGGCCTCAGGCTATGAGGACACTTATGCTGATTACTGTCTGTGTTTATTGATGGCCATATTGAGACTCATTAGCAGACTAGATCAATGAGGTACAGCATACAGGAGCTGTGTCGTCGACTGAGATCAGATTCAATATGGTCGAATTATTTGACGTGACTGATTTGACTCAGTCAGTTGGTTATCATGTGGTAATACACCAATCAGCCATTACCATATTAAACCTCCTGCCTACTATTGAGTAGCATTCACTTTTTATACCACAATAGCTGTTCTGTGGGCACCCATGACCCTGTTGCTGATTCATCAGTTGTCCTTCTTTGGATCACTTTTGGTAGGTTCTCACTACTGCATACCTGGAACACTCCACAAGACCTGCTAGCCATGTTTTTTTGTCAAAGTGGCTCAGATCTTTATGCTCACCCGTTTTACCAGCTTTCAGCACATCAACTTCAAGAGCTGACTGTTCACTTGCTGCTTAATATATTCCACCTCCCTGACAGGACCGTTTTAATGAAATTACTGAATAGTCATTGTTATTAACTGTCAGTGGTGTTAATGTTATGGCTGATTATGTATAGCCTGTGGAGACTTGTGTGTTATGTATGCAGTATCTTTGTGCTTGTGGTTCTTCTTTTTTAAGCAGTGACTTCTGTATTACAGAGGTTGCAAATTTTACACCCAGCAGAAAAACGGAAACATATTATTTCTGGAATGTTTGTTCACCAAATGTAGAACTGTGTTAAAGATGAGTTCCATCAGGTTCTCTTCATTTGTGCACATTTAAATGATTAAGACACACAGAATTCTTCAGAGTGGTTTGATGTGTGAAATGTTCAGATCTAGGGCAACTAACTGTGTCAGAAGGTTTGCAATGATGGAACCAGATGTCTAAGGTGTTTGACGCATCTAAAGGCTTACTCACCAAAATCCTACGGTCCTATAAGTGTATTGCAAGAAACAATAAGTACTGATATACTGTTCGATGTTAACACATACTGAATTGTAGACCACAATGCAAGTCAATATACACGAATTAGCATCAACAGCATGTATCATCTGCAGCGCTAAACTGAAGCTAAGCAAGAATCCGTCAGTGCCATTTCATGCTACATTCGTATTGGTCAGTTAGTAGACGTAGGTTATAGCAGTAGACTCATCATAATTTGTGTCCCAAATTTCTGAAATGTGTAAGACCATGACAAAGGTGGTAACAGCCATCTTTAATCCTCTCTCACAGGGCCATGTGTTTCCTAAAAAAATATTTTTGATGGAGAGGTTAATGGAGGGTGTTGTAAGGCAAAATAATCTTCAAAGAAAGCGTATGTTTAGATATACCTCTATCTTACCATTATCAGTATTAAATGTCTATCTAGTATTGTAAATAAATGACATTATTGTATTGTTGACGTGTAGACGCTTAGTATCGATCATCACACTGCACCATTTCACACCAAGCCACTCTGAATGACTGTGTTTAAATGTTAATGACTGATGTATGCAGTAAGTTGAAAAAATGTGGATTATCCATTTAAATATATGAATGTAATGTAAATGTTCTGCTGACATGACAACAACCGTAAAACCATACAATGTTATATCTAAACCATGTGACTTCATTGTTTAATATTTAAAATTTTATTTAACACCCTTTATAAATGCTAGCTGTTATTTACACTGAAAATAAAAAGCCCAAAAATTACTTTTTGACTCTTTAAATTACTTAAAAACATCTCTTTACATTCGCTTACATTAAGTTCTAATAGATTTCTTTATGTTAAAACAAATTTTAAAAAGTGTTATAATAGGATTAATAGAGAATAACAAAAGAATAATGGCTCAGTCTTATCTTACTGACCCTTTGTGGCTACTATCCACCTGCCAAACTGATAGAGTTCCCTGCAAATAGATCTGTACAGTATATGTAAATAAGTGTAGAACCAGAGAGAGAGAGAGAGACAGAGATCTGGGCCTGCTGGTAGTATACCTCACCATGATTCCAAGACACCTCATTTGTCATAAATACCTGGTCAATGCTTTTTAAAAGACTCATATTATCAAAAACCTATTTTTTATTCCCGGTCCACATACAAAAATGAAGCTGCAAAAACAACCTGAACACCAATGCATTTCCATATATCCATCTATTTAGCCCACAGCAGGTTAACCCCAATGTGCTGTGCCTACAGCAACAGAAACAGTTAATTTAATTCTAAGAGATAAAGACAACTTGGAAATGTATGTCACACAGACATCATAAGTGGACCTCAGGGGGAAAAAAACACAAGAAAATGCAGAATGTGTGCCCTTAAACATAGCTCTTAAGAAATCTATGGCCAGTCTCATAACAGCGTTACCGAAGTAATGATGAAAGCTTTGATGGCGTAACGTATCATTTTTAATGTTTGTTAACTCTTATCCTAGAATGTGGCTTTCATACCAAAAGTTTATTTCAACTCCCGAACCGCAGAAAGGGGAGAATATGACTTACGACCTCCTGGAACAAGCCGCATTCCTGCAGGCCGAACATGCACTGTTTGACACTAATACAGGCGCAGTGCTCACAAAAAACAGAAGTCAAAATGCTGGTTACATAATAGAGGCCTGCAAGAAAACAGGCAGTTAAAAAAATAGAAGCTGAAATCCTAAATGTTGCAGTGAGACGTCAAGGTTGGGGGACCACAGTGGGCTCTAATTACAAACATTCCACAAGTGAGCCCTTCAAATCAGAGCTGGAGCATTCCTCTGGCCTCAGTTTCTCACTTTCTCTTGCTCCAGTGCGAGAGACTCTTTACTGGCTGTGTCATCGCATCAGATTTCCATCTGCTGGCGTAATGTGTGTGTGTGTGTATGTGTGTGTAACACAGGAGATGATGTAATTATGATGCAATAATCCCCTTATTGCCATAAACAGTAATGGGTGGGTATCAGCAGACTGCTTTGAAAAACTGCTAAGCTTATTTTAGGGGTATTACCCAAATGTATCCTAGCATAATTCTGTCACACAAAATGCTGTCCAAACCAAACTGTATCCCAGCAAATTCCTTCACATCCAGTCTGTATCCTGACAAAATTCTGGCTCACTCTGACTGAACCTTAATAAAACTAGTCTAGTCTAGTCTAAAACAGTCTAACTGTATCCCAACAAAATTCTTTCACTCCAGCTGTATCCCAACAAAACTCTGTTCCACTCCAACTGTATTCCAACAAAATTCTGTTCCACTCTAACTATATCCCAACAAAACTGTCTCACTTTGTATTCCAGCGAACTTCTCTTTAAACCTGACTGTATTTTAACAAAATTCTGTCCCACTGTATCCCAAAAATATTGTCTCACTCCACTCGTATGCCAAGAAATGTCCAAGTAAATTCTGCTCCATCCCGATTATCTTGACAAAATTCTGTCCCACTCCAATTGTATTATGACAAAATTCTGGCTAAATCTGAATGTATCCCAATACATTTATGTGCCACAAATTATATCCCGAAAAATGTGGTCTCACTCTAACAAAATTCTCTTCCTTTAAAACTGTACCCTGACAAAATTCTCAGTCTCAGTCTGACTGTTTTAGGGCAAAATTCTGTTGCATCTTGACTGAATGTACTTATCTCATACCCAAAATTAAGTTTAATGCTGTTTTAACGCTGACCTTGTGGACCTCAATGCCACCTTTGCCAAATTAAAAACCATTTAAAGTAAGAACAGTAGGGAAGAAGACAGAATGTAGGCAAGAAAAATTTATGCAGGTGTAAATGGAAAGCCACAGCTTATAAGAACCCCAAATGTTAAATCTAAGCCAGACTCAAATTTGACAGATATTTGACAAATAATGTCTGAACCTAACCAAATCCAAATACATAGTCAGGTCCCATTGGTTTTAGACGAGTGACATAAAAATCTGGGCATCCGATTTCCTGATTGGATACAGTGGAAGCAGCAGTTTCTGGTCAGCCAATAACATGACTCAGCACTAATCCTGTGCTGACAAGTAGGCATCTAAATCTTTGTCTGAAAGAGAGAGAGAGAGAGAGAGAGAGACATGGCAAAAAGTGACAAGAACTTGAAGGAAAAGAGCAGATGTCTGTGAATATCTTGGCAAAAATGTAAATCTCCTTTTGGTGCCACCCAGGCAGAAACAAAAGGCTGGGGAGTGCAACAGATGGACCCTCGTTCATTCAACACACACACACAAATGTCTCAGTGCTCTTTCAGTGCTTTCATAGCCTTCTACAATAAAGTTCAGGGGCCATGCGCTGGCTGTAGTATTGTTGAATTGAGGGAGGTGGGCAGGAGAAAGTTAAAAATGGGATTTTGCCTACAGGGGGTAAACACACAGCACAGATACACTGATTGGCTGGGTCATGTTCAAAGCCAATGCAAAAGATTCACTCTTTCCTTATTTAATTTACATCAAGCAAATTCGATATTAATGCAAGACACTGTTAAAAAACTTTATGCTGTTTATGGAATCTTTGTTTTGTTGCTTGGTAACTGCAGCCTACTTTTAATTTAAAATATTTTTTCTAGGTGGATAAACAATTTATTGCAATTATTTTTAGTAATTCATTAAACTTAGAACATTTGTTGTTATATAATACAGTTGTATGCAAAAGTCACAAAGTCAAATTATGTTGCATTGATTTCCTAAGTGAAAATAGGTACACAGGGAACAGGAAAGTTTAAATAGGGCCTTTGCTGTAAATCTTGGCCAACAATTTCTATTAATTTGATTAGTTTGGTATATTACAAAATAAAACAAAATAAAACCATACATAAATATGTTAAATATGAAAGGCTAATCAAGAAACTCTTAACAGTGAAAGTGATTTAACCATGTATATGGTATGATGTTAGGTACTATGTATAAGTTTCATACACACACACACACATACCAATCAGCCATATCATTAACACCTCCTGCCTAATATTGTGTAGGTCCTTGTCATGCTGTAACAGCTATACTGACACCTTTCTATCACAGTCAGTGTCACACTCCTCTTTGGGATCAGACCAGACAGGCTAGACTTTACACCTCACATGCAATAAGCCTTGGGTGCCCATGACCCTGTTTCCGAATCACCATTTCCTTGGATCACCTTTGTTAGGTACTAACTACTGCATACATGGAACATTCCACAAGACCTGCTGGCGATGCTCTGACTCAGATCCTCACAATGCTAATTTTTCCTGCTTCAATTTTGAAGAACTGCTTTTAATTTTCAAGAACTGACTGTTGACACGCTGCTTAATATATCACCCCTGACAGGTGCCATTGAAATGAAAAAAACTCCCAATGTGTTCGCATGGGCTTCTCCAGGTGGTTCAGTATCCTCCCCACTGTCCAAAGGCTTGCGATATATTGACTGAATACTCTAAATTGCTCATAGGTCTGAATGTGTAAATGGTTGTCTGTCTCTGTGTTGCCCTGCCATGGGTTGGCCTCCTGTCCCGGGTGTACCTTGCCTTGGGTTCATAGTCAGCTAAGACTCCAGCTCCCCTATGACCCAAAGTTGATAAGCAGTTTGGATAATGAATGAATAAGTATTTATTGTGTAAATATTTTTTTGCACTTTTGCAAGTCTTGAAATCAAGACTTGATTTCAAAATCTACAGGGGATATTTTTCCATGCTTTTTGCAAGCATCTCCAAAGTTTAGTCTGTTTCTTACCATCCAAGAATTATCCATTATAAATTTACATTCATTAGTCCATAAAACCTTCTCAGACACATCTCAGACAGTGTGGGTGTTCTACTGAAAATGTTTTACTTTTTTGTCTTTTTCGTTTCCTTTTCACAGTAACAGCTTCTTGACCCACAGCGTTTTGTCATCCAGTCTTGCATGGTCAATATGAACTTTTTATTTTTTTGAGCTCTAGTGTTGGAAATATTTTACTTGATCTTCTTTAACTTTCCCTTCCTTAAGCAAAGTGATTATACTTCATCTTCTCAGAAATTTTTTGATGCACTGAGAAGAAAATGTGCATGGCAATAAGGTGTTTGAGTAATTGCATGTGTAAATGTCTCTTTAGGTGCTTTCAGACCAAATACTTCTAGGAACTTCTCCAATAACTACACACTTTTTCAGTTTGCTTTTGCATTGCCAGTAGGAAGTTGGAGTTGGAAGTGACAGTTGGTATAGTAACTACAAGGATGTTGTGAGTGTCAAAATCACATTGTATTTCCACTGTTGCACTCTGGCTCAATAAAACCTGAACTTCACTGTTGATCCATTTGTGTTTGTTTTTTACCCAGTTGTTTATGCCAAGAGCTGTTGTCTACATGGCTAATGTTTCGCATGGATTGTTTAAAAATGAAGGCTGAAATCCCTGTACACCAATCACTGCAGACTTTATGAATTATGAAAAATTCCTAAAATCCACAAACCTTTGCTGACAGTTTGTATTGGAATGACTTTCAAATTGGAAGGATGGAAGTTAAAGGTTAATATG
>JBBPDA010062787.1:0-13138 GCA_037974385.1 Arnoldichthys spilopterus | reverse complement strand
TATGCCTGAGAACTCTCCAGATCTACCCCCTATCTAGGACTAACAGAAGGCTTGACTAAACAAATATGTTTTCAGCCAGGACTTAAGTATTGAGACTGTGTCTGAGTCCCGAACATAATTTGGAACATTATTCCATAACTGTAGGACTTTATAAGGTTTTTAAGACACCAAAGCAGAACTGGCTCTTCACCAGCACTGCTCCAGTGGAAAAGAGGTAAAAGTGAGCATAAAAAACCTAAAACTATTAATAGAAGAGTTTTTTCTCATCTGAGGGTCCAGAGTGAGGTTCATGCATTTATCCATTGTGTACATTTGATCCGATTCACTTCTGAGTAGAGAAAAATAAACAGATTAATTTCGCTCTGCTAATCTATTATTATAATGGCCTCCTCTAAATGTTCAGTTTTGACTTTTTAAGTTAGCTTTTGCTCAAAAACACAAACACTAAAGGTGCATCTCAATACACAGCCTACACACTACTTGTGTGTCATTTTGTGCTCATTTTTACTTATCTTTCAAGTCTTTTCTCTTCTGTTGTTTAATGGGTGACAATTGCCAGCTTTGACATCCTGCAAGTCCCAACACACCTTCTTTTGAGGGCACTGACAATGTTTGTGTTTATGTGTCTAGAGTGAGCTCCTCCAAGAAAGTCAGTAAAGAAAGTGTGAAGAAATCAGTGAAGCTGAAGATCCTGCAGCCCAAAGAGCGGAAGAAGCCTGGACCCAAACCCGGCTGGAAGAAGAAATTGAAATCAGAACGGTATGGACAATCCACCTCTTTTACAGCAATGAAAAATCTAATATGTGAAGTGTATTAGTTTCGGGGGGCTTCCTGTCAGTGGTGTTTTAGTGATGCATGTAGAAAACCGAAATGTTTTATATCAACCAGCCATAACATTAACACCACTGACAGATGAAGTGAATAACGTTTACTATCTAGTTACTTTATTACAATGGCACCTGTCAGGGGGTGGGATATATTAGGTAGCAACAGTGTGTTCTTACATTTGGTGTACTGGAAACAGGAAAAATGGGCAAGCGTAAGCATCTCAGTCACTTTTGCTGATGCGTATAAGGGGAGTGAAGGCTAACCCATTTGGTCTGATCACAAAAAGTTAATGCTGACATTAATAGAAAGATGTCAGAACACACAGTGCACCACAGTAAGAGCTGCTTCGGCAGCATGAGATAAACCCACACACTATTAGACAGGTGGTGTTAACGTTATGCCTGATCAGAATGTATTTGTGACTGTGTTTCCCTTCAGAGAGGACGTGCCAACTGTTTATAAATGCCCCCACCAGGGCTGCACTGCTGTGTATAGAGGGCCGGATGGCATGAAGGTAAGCTGTATGTAAATTTTTCTATGGTTTTTATGTCTTTTTTTTTTTTTTTTTTTTTAAACTTTGTTTATGCTGTCCAAGGTTTACTAAATTGTCCTGTGTAGAAACACATTGAGATTTTGTAGTACTAATAAACAGCTTACATAATAATACGTCTAGAAGATGTTCCCAATCTGCTTCTTAAGTGGACTGTGACATTTCTCATATTGTTGGCAAACTTAACATAAACCTTTTGGTAGTTGTAATTACTGTAGATCCATGCTGAGTTCACAAACCCACAGAATCACTGAGAACTACCACTAAAAGAGAGAGATTCATCTACTGACTGCTAATCACAACTTTATTTAATATTTAAAGTAAGGTTTAGCTTAGGGTTTAGCAGCCATTTAAAAAGTGTCTTCAGTGCAATATTGTGTTTCTAAATGGTGTAAAAAGAGAAGCCTAAATTGGGAAAAAAAATGACAAATCAGATTGTGATGGGATGTGTCTTTAATTAAATGATTTATATGAACAGAAACACATAAGAGAGCATCATGAGGAGGTCAGAGAGAGACCATGCCCACACCCAGGCTGTAACAAAGTCTTCATGATTGATCGTTACCTGCAGAGACACGTCAAACTCATCCACACAGGTGACCACACTCTGATGCATCCACACAAGTGAGGCCGATACCTGATGCCAGTCCACACTAAAGAGGGAGATACAGATAGATAGACAGATGGATAGATAGATACTGACTGACTTACTTTATTAATCCTGAGGGAAATTTAGACACCAGTAGCCTCAACATACAAACAACAATACATATTATATTATGTACAAATACTGTACTATACAAATAGCATTAAGTAGGTAGACTGTCTTTACATACCCTACTGGTCAAACCTTTTAGAAAAATGCCACATTTTCCTGTTTTTACTAAATGTAAGCAGTTTAAATGTGGTGAATAACCTTCAATGGTAAACAAGGGAAAAAAAACATTTAGGACACGAAAAACTAAAAAAAAATTTTAGGGAATGAAAGACCTGTTTAAATAAACCAAGAAGTAAACTAAGCATTAGCAGTTAATGCAGACAGTTCCTACAACATTTGCTGCTTTCTGTGCAGTTCTTCCCAAACCAGGTGGATGAAGCTTTCAAGATTTAATTTGGTTCCATTGCAACCAGTTTGTCAATGCTCGAAAAAAGACTTCTGTGAAAATGTATTTATTTCAGTTTTTGGTGACCTAAACTTTGTACTGAATTCATTAGATTTGAACTTTAAATTGAAATTTAAATAACTGGAAAAAGTCTTTTCTGATCCAGCACACCTGTTTAACTCCAGGGTGTCTCATCCTGGTCCTAAATATCCACCACACTGCAGAATTTCTCAAACACCAAGTTTTAACACACTTCAGCTTTATGCGCCTGAATGCCCTGTCTGTTAGTGTGTGTTTTACCTGTTCTCTCCGCTCAGAGGTGAGGAACTATGTGTGTGATCAGTGCGGACAGACGTTTAAGCAGAGAAAGCACCTTTTGGTCCATCAGATGAGGCACTCTGGAGCCAAACCACTACAGTGAGTAAAACTGTTCTAATTCGCACACAAGCAGTACATAATGGAAGTTTCTTAGATATACCCAACACATTTGATGTTTTGTGTGAGAATCAGGACCTGTCCATTGATGAAGGAGAAGCCACAGGTGCAGAAACAAATTCTTTGAAACTCACGACCTGCCTTCTCAGGTGTATTTTAGTTACTCACACTCGGCTCCTGATTCTGTTTTTGGGTTGAATGTGATTGTGTTGTGCTGCTAAAGCTCCTGCACTGCTTTACTGCAGCTCCCCCCTCTCACTGCAGAGCTTAAGTGTGTTATTTTACACAAAGGGTCCAAACAGATAAGAACAGAGTCAAATGCCCTTTAGCACTCAAACAGCTTCTTGCTCGCCAGCTGACTCAGATTTTCTGTTCTGAGGTCCAGAATGTAGTAGCTGGACTGTTAAAGCCTGAATGGAAAATTGTAGTGAGAAGTCAGCATTGCGATGTGCCTGCTGTGCTGTTGCTAGATGATGCTGAAGAAGTTCTCTTTCAAACATTCGCTCTGTATCTCACTATGGGGAGCGCCATTGGCGTTACAGACCATGGAAGCACCAATGACACCACCACATCACCAAACACTGCAGCAGTACGGGACCCCCGCTGCTAGATGGCATTCTTGCACTCTTCCCCGTGAAGACCACAGAATGGTTTCTAGTTCCCCCTCAGTCACTTCGGCCACCTGCTTAACTGTCCGTCAGCGACCCGTCGAGGTGTCTCAGGGCTCAGGGCACAGGAAATACAGTAACTGACTGCATTCCATTACGCGCTAGCTTCTTACTAAGCTACAGTACAGTTACTCTATTTACCCCCGCTAGCTGCTGTCACGGCTTGCTAGCACTCTTTTCATTAGACTCATTACCCCCACCCCAAAAGGCTCTGCCGTTGCATAACCATGTCCAAGGAGGACCCCCTTCTCTCTTTCAGATGAGGAGGATGAAGAGGATGCCATCCTCCCAGCCATACAGCCGGGATCAGCCAGCTCTCGTTGCAGGGGGTCATCCTCCCCCATGGTTGATTACGATCTGTTGGAGGTATGTAAGAGAGCATCGCCCAAAATCAACACATCTACTTGGAGAGAGACCTGTTCAACGGAAAAGGGCTCCTTACTCGAGCTTCTCAAGTTTCTGCCAGCAGTCCCAGCATGCGTGGCAGAAATAAAATGCTTCTGGGACAAGCCTTTCTCCCACCGCATCCCCTTGCTCAAGGGCACCTCAGTAGTGCCCGGGCCAGGACTCGAACCTGAGACCTTCAGGTCTCAAAGGCAGTGTCCTAACCACTAGGCAACCACTGCCCACTGCAACCACTGCCCACTATGTGTTCTTAACAAACACTTAAAGTCCAACTTCAGAATGCTCACCCACAAACAACTGTTCAGTGCCATTCATCCGTTGGATTGGTTCACCAGAATCGATCTGCAGGACACTTACTTTCATATAGGCATTTATCCTGCTCACAGAACGTTTCTCAGGTTTGCCTATCATGACATGATCTACGAATTTCGTTTCTTACCGTTCCTTCCCATTTGGGCTCAGTCTGGCTCCGCGGGTGTTTAGCAAGTGCATGAACACAGCTCTCTCCCCGCTACTTCAGGTGGGGCTAAGGGTCTCTGCTTATCTGGACAACTACCTTTTCTGCGCTCCCTCAAAAGAGCAGTCAGTCCAAGACACAGCCGCCCTTGTTTCTCACCTGTCAAATTTAGGGTTCAGGATCAACCAGGCAAAATGTCACCTGTGAGCACAGTGTGGCTGCCTCATCTGTTTAAAGCACACATAAATCTTCTCTAGCTGCTAGCAGTGTTTCTGGAGCTACAACACTTTGCAACTCTACTTATTGGATGCCATGTCCTGATCAAAACAGACAACACTACCACTACCACACTCCCTTTTGTTCAGAGAAGGAACACAGTCTACACTGTCTATGCCCAGTCCAAGCTCTATGCACTTCTGCGGAAAGAACTGCTCCTTTTATGAAAGGTAGCCAATTTTCGTGTCATGTTTTCGAGGTGGTGACTTTGTAATCTTTCTTTCCTCCTTCACACATCTGTCATACAGAGTATGGCTCCAGAAAGCTTGCAATCTGGGAGTTTGTCATATCAGCCCCCATAGTGAGATACTGAGCGAATGTTTGAAACAGAACATTTAGTTACTGTCATAACCGTGGTTCTCTAACATGAGTGAGGTATCTCACCACACTTCGTGGTGTCATTGGTGCTTCCGTGGTCCGTCATGCCAAGGGCGTTCCCCTTAGTGAGACTCATGTTATCAGAGATCCACGGTTACTACAGTAACCATTTCCTTGTCATTGGAGACATTGGTCAGTAGCGAGTTTTGTACATGGTTGTTTACTTATTTCTCTATGTAGTTCTTTCTGCTGTGGGGCAGATCTCGGGGGGGGGGGGGGGGTTCTCAGTTAAACCCCCTAACAATATGGATTCAGGATCTTTCCTCAAACCCTTAATGGCTCAACATTTAAAAAAAGCCTATGCTCAAGACTATGCTATAGACCCTACCATTTCTAGACATCCTGCCTCCAAGAAACATCCATCCATCCATACATTGTCTAAACTGCTTCTTCCATTTCAATTCCACGGACTACGGGCCCAAGGCAGGGTATACCCCGGACAGGAGGCCAACCCTTCACAGGGTAACACATAGACAGGATGGTTATTTTAGAAGATCAGTTAAAAGAGAAATTAAAGCTTCACAACACACTTTTTTGTAGTTTGGAACAAAGTCCTGAACCCTACTCTGGTTGAAGAGCGCTTAAGAAAACTGCAAACACAAAATGTTTGACAAAAGGGAAATGGGAAACTGAAATGAATTCAGATATACAGGATATGTGGGAAGATATATGCACACACACACATTTAGTTGCTAACTCAAATATACTGTGAGAATTTAAATGAAAAGTAATTATTAGACTCTTTCGCATACAGGTGATGGGTCTAATAAATTTTTAAAAATGCTGTAAACCCTGTGGCACACACACAGCCAAACACACTCATTTGTCCTGGTCCTTCCCTAAATTAATGAGGTTCTAGTAAGAAGTGTTTGAGGCACTTAAAGAAATATTTTTCCAAAATTATAAAAACTCCAAAGATAGCAATACTTGGTGTAATCCTGAATTGTGTGGATAGAAGGGCTGAAAAAACTACACTTATTTACAGCAGCTACTACATGTATCACAATTTAAATGGCTATAATATGATGGCCCAATATAGTTTGAGTAAATAGTTTTGATTTGACTTAAAATTCAGACCTGAATCAATGACTGCAAGTTGTCCAGTCACAGAGACAGCAACATGTTCCCCAAACCATATCACAAATTCTTCAGGTTTTTTTCCTTTGGTCAGCAGCTCATGTACTGATACTGTTTTGTTCTGTATCTGTTATTTCAAAGTGCCTGGGCTTTGACTATTTTTACTGGCAAACTGTAGTCCTGTTCTAATGTTCTTTTTGAAGAGCAAAACTTTTTACCCAGGAGGTCACAGTTCTCCATTCGCTTTCTGATTGGAGACATGCAGACATGAGTTATCTGGTGAACCAATTATGAACTTTACTCGAGGTAAATTAACAAATATGCAGTTGTTTAAAAATCTACACCACTTATATATGATTTTCCTTACAGTAAATTTTTTTTCCTTCAAATAATTTCGAGATCTTTTAAAAGAGTTCTTTAGATCTAGGCATGATAACGCAACACACTTTAGTAGCGAAGAGAACACCAGACCCCAGATGTCTGGTTTAAATAAGACAGTTTTCCTTTGCAGGTTCTAATCTATGGCACCTAATTTGGGGCACTTTATTCTAATTTCATGGACTTAAATGCCTGACAAATGTAAGAACTGATCTTTTTCCTGTTTAAAGTGTAACAATTTAAATAAATTAGTGGTCTTTTCACTGTAAATTCAGCTATATTTGGGGAACTTAAAGAGCAGAATTAGCTGTTGGGTACTAAGGTTAAGGTCGAGTGCAGGTCACATGTATTACTCCGATACAGTAATACACCAGTCAGTGGAATGTCCTAATAAATATGGTAATACCAAGTGTCCATGTGTATTGTGACTTGCAGGTGTGAGGTGTGTGGGTTCCAGTGCCGTCAACGTGCATCTCTTAAATATCATATGACTAAGCACAAGGCGGAGGCGGATCTGGAGTTTGCATGTGCTCTGTGCAGGAAACGCTTCGAGAAGGCCCACAACCTGAATGTTCACATGAGCATGGTGCACCCACTGCTGCAGGGGGGGGGGATCATGCTGCCTTCGGAGTTTGACAACAACGATGACCCTGGAGACCTTGACCCAGAGGGGGCTGGGATGACGTTGCCACCTGACCCCAACAACCATTCAAGCGATCTCTGCCCGGAGGGTGGAGGAATCACGCCGCCCTCTGACCCTGACGACAGCCATGACCCTGGCAACCATACAGCGCATGGCCGTGGGATCTCACCACGCTCTGACTCTGAAAATCGCAATCCTTGTGACCTCACTGCACAAGAGGGCAGGATGACACCACCCTCTGACCCTCACAGCCACGAGCCTGTTGAACATGCTGAGCGAGGAGGTGGGATCATGCTTCCTTCTGACACAGATGCCAGTGACCTAGCCATGCAGGGGAGTGGTACTTTGCCGTCCTCTGACCCTGACAAACAGGTAATTTCGCGAGGAGGTGGGATCGCAGTGCTCCCTGACAGTGACAGTCATGACCCAGGTGACCTCTCCACACAAAGGGACAGAATGACCCCGCCATCTAACAACTCCGGTGACCTCGCCACACAGGGGGCCAGGATCACAGTGGCCTCTGACGGTAACCACCACGACCTTGCAGCACAGACCCATAGCAGCACGGTGGACATGAGCTGCGGGTTGCCGAGTGCTCACCCCGACCACCTTGCCCAGCCAGCTCTGTAGGACTGAGTGGAGCAGTGTGGACTCTGCAGTGATTTAAGTGTTTGTTTTATTGCATTAAATAATACTTTTTCCAAGAGTGTCAGATTTAGCTTTCAGCAGAAACGGGTCATGCTGCCAGACTGGATACATCTCATCTGCTGGATGAACCCGTGTTATTGCAGATGTTGGAAATCTGAGACATAGTTCTGTTTTTCCATACTCACACATTCTGTTGCACCTGCGGCCAGGAGCACATAGTGAAGTTGCACCACACCCATTATTTTATTTATTTTATTTTTTTTAGCTTTTTAATCCTTAGAAACTAAATGTTACTGTCTCCACTCTGGTTTGCTTTATTCTTCTAGCATTCACGTTTCCCTTCTGTACAGATTGCAGTCTGCACTTTGTGTTCGTGTTTATTTCAACATAAAAAGGACAAAAACAACACATTGTTTTTCTTTTTTTCTATATACACATGGTCAAATTCAGACAATAATAAAATATCTTCTCTTACATACACAGACACACCGTAATGTGGTCTGGAGCCAGTTCTTCCGCTATGTTGAATGAAGCACAGAAGCAGCTCTTTACACTGAGTGTTGGGTGTTTGTGTGAAAACTCATCAGTCTAAAGGCGCTAAATTCTAATATTGGCTTTGAGTAATTATTAAATATTTTTGCTGATGAAACCATGGGCCAGAAATATGCTGGAATGGATGCGCACCTGGCATAAAAAGGTGATGCTAACAAATCCTGTAGAGAGATCCATAGGCAGCCACCAAAAATGGAGGGTTCTGGCAGCAGTCTTGCTAATATTACTGTAATATTAAAACGGAACCAACAAGGGCTATTAAGTTGGCACTGTGGCTGAGAGGTTGCTGTTGTAATTGTGGGCAACAGTAACATCACACACTCTAACATCAGTTATGTTCTACAGTTGGAATGATGACCTTTAGCTTTATTAATGTAAATAGGGCTCATACACTACCACCTATTAGCCTCCATGGAAACAATGCTCAGATTGGTGATTTATCTTTATATTAAATAAAACAAATGTATTATTTATTTATCAGTTTTAACACCACATCCAAATAAATGGCTAACGCTTACAAATCAAAGTAACGATCAGTCCAACTATAAGCCAATAAAGGTATTACATTTAAGGTCTACAGACATACAGCTCAATGAACTCCCAGAGACACCTCCTCCAGTACTCAGATGTGCCGCATGTGCCATGCACAGAGACTGAAGCTTTTTTTTGTTACCATTTTCTGCTTTTTTGATATCTCAAGTGGGGCGTGATTCCCCAGGACTATGTCCTCTCAGACCCACAATACACCCCCAACCCAAATAATTTTTCAAAAACTTGTCTGAATGTTTTCAGTTAAAAACTGCAACAACAAAAAAAAGTATTGTTGAAAATCATAATATCAGGGTGTCTTCACTGAAATCATATGCTGAGGTCAAGGCCGAGGTCATCGGGATGCAGTGCAGCAGCCACTTCCGGGTCCAGCTCTGCACATTCTGCCTTTAGCTGGAGAAATCAGAAAAACATGCAAAGTACATTAGAACTGTTAATGGTCAGGATGACTAACAATTTCATACAGTGCTGAAGTTCCACAGGGGTTCCTGGGGAACTTGCTTACTGCCATCAGACTGAGAGGAGGGGAAACAGTCGAGCGTTCCATAACGATTGCATTAGAAAAATGTGCAGCAGTGCATCAGCCCCCAGCACCGCGCATACCATATCAGGAGAAGGGACCTAGAAACTGGCATTATCACGACACAGGAGGCCAAAACCCAGAGGTCTAGGAGCTTAGAGTTCATCCATAACATTATCACCATCGGCCTTATATTGAAGTAGGGCCCCCTCCTGCTGCTGAAACAACTCTGACTGTGGGGTGCTGGGTTTTCTAACACCTCTGAGAGATAGCATTCACATTTTAAACCACAGTAGCTCTTCTGTGGGAACAGATCAGATGGGCCAGCCGTCACTCATGCATCAGTGAGCCTACAGGCCGGCTTCTCAGACAACACTAGGGCTGATCTGGAATCAGACCCCTCCTTTATGACGTATACAATGCTCTGACACATCTACATGTTTCTTCCTCTTCTTCCCAGCAGCCAAAATATCTGAGCTGTATGTGTGGAAGGGAGTATATGGACATTGTCCAGCATCAGTGTTCTCCTATTAAAAGCTCCATATTCCACTTGGTATTAATCCCACCATGATAATAATGAGCTTGTCCAAAAAGCCATCTGGGCTGAAATTACTTGTATGTGAATGGGAGGGACTAAACTACTGTAAGTATAATGGCCAAGCTTTAAGTGCTGTAGGACAAATGGGCATGGCCTAAACATCTGTAGGCTGAATGGGCAGGACTGAAGTGCTAAATATTTAAGTGGTGTTCTGAAATGAGGTCTTCACTTTGTTAAACTCTTATTGCTAATGTGAAGAAAATCCAGTGGCGCATGATATGGATATGAATGAATCTTAATTCTGCACTTGTTCTATATTTAATTTAGCAAATTTGTGTGTGTACCTGGCTCCTCTGGCTGTGTGGGAGGGCACTGGTGGGACTCAGACAGATGCTCTTCAGTACGATCTGCTGGGCCTTAGACAGAATCTGAAACAGAATTGCATGCATGCACACACACATGCAGCTTAATATCCTTTTTTCCTCTCCAGGCCCCGCCCACTTATGTGTGGATCTCTATATACAGCTGTGAGGTTGCTCTCCAGATAAGGCTGGTAAAAGCCCTTTTAGCTCAATGAGGGAATGCAGCACACCAGTTTGGAACACAAATACCACTGTGTACACTTACAGTGTGTTAAAGTGTGTGTACCTGCTGAGATGTTTCAGAGCTGATGCTAACAGTGTGTCCATGCAGGAAAAGCTTCAGCAGGGCAGTGTATGACATCACCACTGTGCGAAGAAAACCAGGAACCTTCACCGCCCGCATCAACACACATTCATCTACACCTGTCAACACACTGCAAGCACACATGCACAAAAACTAGGTAGCACTGCTGAGAATCCAAAATAAAATACACAACTAGACTAATTTACTCACAAATGGGGTGACTAAATGGGGTGTGTGTGTGTGTGTGTGTGCCGGTTGGCACATCCTGCTGCCTTACCTGTAGAAAGCAAAAGGCATCAGTCGGATATTCAAATCTGTGGTCACCATGGAGACGCAGAAGTGATGGTTCTGCTCTGTGGAGATGAAGCACAGTAGACACCAAGACTGATTCATCACCATGGCGACAGGCACCCATCCAGCTATGTTTATCATCAACAACAAAAATGTATGGATTTACTCAGCTCTCCATACCAGGTCCTGATTGATGGAAAAGAGAGAGCCAATCAGAAGAGTCCACCAGCAAAGTGAGGAGATGAATGCTGAGATCTTTTGCATGACTCAAACTCTTCTCACCCTGCAAATAAATTAGGTTACAGCCTTTAAATACAAACTTCAATTATTTTAACCTGTAGATATGTAGTATATGCAATGTTGTAATACCTGATGTTTCAGCTGTGCAGACAGGAAATCTGTTATGTAGAGGAACAGCAGGAAAACCAGCACCTGTACACACACACACACACACAATTTCCATTTGGCACACTCTTATCCAGAGCGGCATACCGTCCCACTACACTGCTCCCTGTGCGCTGTTGATAGCTGCCCGCTGCTCCACGTGTGCACGTGTGATGGGTTAAATGCAGAGGTCACATTTCGTTATGGTGCTTGAGTGTGTTCACAATGACAAATAGTCACCTTCACTTCACTCTAACCAAGACATGTTTAATGTCAGGTGGCTTGTTCAGTGTGTTGAGTGCAGGATGTTTATTTATGGAAGACTGTATATTACGGCATGATCATATCCCCCTTTTTATCTAATCTGCACTGGCTCCCCATCAAATTTCGCACCAATTATAAAATACTCTTATTGACCTATAAAGCACTGAATGGTCTTGCACCACAGAATCTGAGTGAAATCTTGTCCTCCATTCCACTTAGATTAAAAGGTTAACCTTGCTTTGCAAAGGTCACAGCAAGGGGCAGAACCATTTCTTATAAAGCCCCACAGATGGGATAATCTTTCAAACAGTGTTCGAGACACACTCTCAATATTTAAGTCCAGGCTGAAAAGGGACCACAGAGAGCTTCCTGAATAGCTGCATCACTGTCTCGTTTGGAAATTGCATGGTTATGGAACGTAAGGCCCTGCTGCGGATAGTGAGGTCAGCTGAAAAGATAATCGGAGTCTCTCTCTCCCCTCACAGACATTTACACCAGCATTGTGTATAACCAAACACACCTCTCACACAAACTGTTCTCCCTCCTGCCATCTGAAAGAAGGTACGGAAGCATTCGGGAAAATGTGCAATAGTTTTATCCCTCAGGCAATAAGACTAAAAAACACAGTAACTGTCAACACCTCACCCTCCCCACACAAACTTATCTAGTCCTTAGCTTTATATTTATTACTTTACTCTATATTTATTATTTTACATTTATTCATTTGGCTGACGCTTTTATCCAAAGCGACTTCCAAGACGTGGAGCAGAGTAGTGGAACCTGAGGTACCCTTGCTCAAGGGTACCTCAGTAGTACCTGAGCCGGGACTTGAACCTGTGACCTTCAGGTCCCCAGTGCAATGTCCTAACCACTAGGCCACCACTGCCAGTAGTGATTTCTAAATTTACTTTGACTTGTATTTCATTGCAGACAATATGAACACGAAAAATGTCATGTATTGTCTTCATTTCATTTGTAAATATACATTCTTTCCTGTCATTCAGACTTGCAACACATTCCAAAAAATGTTGGGACAGGAGCAATTTAGGGCTAGTTATGAGGTAAATTGGTTAAATAATGATGTGATTTGAAACAGGTGATGTAAACAGGTGATTGTAATTATAATTTGGTACAAAAGCAGCATCCATGAAAGGTGGGCCGAGAATCGCCAGTTTGCCAACAAATACTTCAGAAAATAATTGAAATGTTTAAAAACAATGTTCCTCAAAGAAAGATAGGAAGAGATTTGGACATTTCACCTTCAACCGTGCATAACACAATTAAAAGATTTAAGGAATCTAGAGGAATTTCAGTGCTTAAAGGACAGGGGGGCTTAGTGGTTGGGACACTGCCTTTGGGACCTAAAGGTTCGAGTCCTGGTCCGGGAACTACTGAGGTACCCTTAAGCAAGGTCCCATCCCGCTACACTGTTCCCTGGCACTGTTGATAGATGCCCGCTGCTCCATGTGTGCACGTGTGATGGGTTAAATGCAGAGGTCACATTTCGTTGCGGTGCTTGAGTGTGTTC
>JBBPDA010062776.1:0-13138 GCA_037974385.1 Arnoldichthys spilopterus | reverse complement strand
GCCCGGGCCGGGACTCGAACCTGAGACCTTCAGGTCTCAAAGGCAGTGTCCTAACCACTAGGCCTCCACTGCCCATTGCCCATTTCAGCGTCTCCTTCAGGTTTTCTTCACCATTCTCTGTTTTGCTGTCTCACGCCACTGTCGCCACCATCACCGGAAACAACGTTTACACAGCTAAAGACAGCGTCTCGGATTTAAAGGAACAGCAGACTGACTCGATGACCCCTGAGCCAAGGGTGTCTTCAAACGGTGAAAGCAGTTATGTTGTACCACCTCTGGTGCAAATGACGTATGTTGGTGTTGTGGTGTAGTTGTAGTGTCAGCCTGACGCTCGTGAGGTTTCGTCTTGTCCTTCGGGTTCTGTTATGCTTTCCTTAGTCATTGCTTTTGTCCGTGTTTGTTTTGGTTTTTCCACGTGCTTCCCTGTCTCGTGTCTATGTTAGCCACGCCTTGTCTCCGCCCTCGTCACCTGTCCCTTGTTTCCCTGTCTCCTCCCCTGTCAGGTGTCTCTAATTTGTGGTCCCTGTTTAACCTCCTGTGTTTGCCTCAGTGTTTGTCGCTTGTTTGTCGTATAGTATCTCTCTGTTCTTGTCATGTGGTCCCTAGCTCTGTCCATGTCACCCCGCTGTTGTATCCTGTTGTTCGCTGTTACTTTCACTCTTTTGTTTTCCATTTATATTTAATAAATCCTTAAAAATATCTCTCTCGCCTGCGCCTGCGTCCAACACCCCACATTTCTGACAACGCTATACAGTATTAATGTCCACAATTGGGATTATAGAGACCACAATAGAGACTTTCCCAAAGTTACATTTTACAGCTAGGAAATGCCATTCATTCTTGCTCAGTATGTGATATTTGTGACACTGCTTTTACCAAAATATCTAAAAATGGGATTGGTATCAGGGTTTATGGGCGTCTATCACACAGTTAAGTTAGATAGAGTGAGTCAGATTCACGGAAGGTCCTGGGTTTCGATCTCCGGCTCGGCCACGGCTGCCTTTCTGTGCGGAGTTTGCAAGCTCCCCCCGTGTTCGCGTGTGTTTCCTCCAGGTGCTCTGGTTTCCTCCCACTGCCCAAAGGCCGCAGTAGGTTGATTGGACACTCTACATTGCCCGTAGGTGTGAGTGTGTGTGTGAGTGGTTGTCTGTCTCTGTGTTGCCCTGTGATGGGTTGAGCCTCCTGTCCTGGGTGAACCCCGCCTTGGGCCCGCCATCAGCTGGGATTGGCTCCAGCTTCCCCCCAACCCGAAATGGAAGAAGCGGTTTAGAAAATGAGTAAATAATGAGTAAAACATGCCGTTTTATGAAGCATTAAGTTGGCCAGTGTTCTTGACGTGCTGCTCATGTTCAGAATATGCTCGGTAAACCATGACATCGTTATTTATCACCACAACGTTAAATATTGTCATATTGCCCAGGTCGGGTGTCAGTATCGGAAGAAAAACAGTGGTATCGGTGCAGCTCTGATCTCTATACATATAATACACACACCTTATTATGTGCATTACTTTGGTGGCTAGTCTGTGTATTTACTTCCTAAAACCTCCATTTCTTGCTCTTTTTGGGGCAAAATGGTGATTCACGATGAACTGACCAATAGGAAGATGACTTAAATGACTGAAAACACATAAAACGGGGGGAGATACGAGGTCATGATCCATTATTCGTTGTCAGATCATTGCGTTGGTGTCATTTATTTTTGTCTGGCAAAAGAGGCGTTTGAGACTCAGTGTGTTTTATTCAGTGCACACTTCCATTTACATACACACACCACACACAGCAACAGGCTTTTCACCCCTATCAGCACGAACGTCATGTGTCTCGTCCTAATGACCGTGTGACTCATTTGATTTACTGAAATGAAACGTCAGCCCTTTGTGGGGGTAAATATGAATATTGCTTTTGTTGTCTTGCCGCACGCTAAAGTTGTGCACAGCGTGAGTACGTTCTACAACACTGCGATCTGGCTGTGGCCGCCGTGTTCACGAGCATTTGTTCATGCACGTGAGCACCTCCATGCGGATGGCGATGCGCGTGTGCCAGCCCAGAGGCAGCAGGCGGATGTAGCGCGCCACGATCGGCGGCCGCAGCAGGTTCTGCACCGTGGAGGAGCGGTCCGAGTTCCCGTAGAACACCTGAGAGACGAGAGAGGAGTCAGCGAGGCAGACACTACCTTTCGTTTCTATGCCTAGGTGAATTTACCCTCCTCTGATCGGCTAAGTCAGTATTTCCTCTTGCCTTTGAATTAGCCACTTGAACCACTTGGTGCAGTCTGATTGGCTTGAATTATTAGTCCTACGTTTTGATTGGCTACGTGAATTTTCTCACTAAGCACGGACAACCCTGCTGCAGTGTGTGTGTGATGGAGGGCCTACATCCAGAAGCGCCAGCGCATGTGGGATCAAGCCCACGTTCCTCACCCTGTTGTTTCCTGTCTGGTCTTTGTAGTAGATCCAGTTGAGGTTCTCGTAGGTGCGGTACTGCAGACTGTACTTGGTCATCCACTCGTCCGCATCACAGCGGCCCTGCGTGAGAATCCCCGTGACCACTCGCACCTCCAGCAGGTCGATCTGCAACCACTGGCTATTGTCCTGGAACTTAGACAGCCATGCACAGCTGGACAGAAGTGAAACATGAAAGTGACTATCTGTCATGGTGAACACACTCAAGCACCACAACCAAATGTGACCTCTGCACTTAACCAATCACATGTGCACACGTGGAGCAGCGGGCAGCTACCAACAGCGCCCAGGGAGGAGCGTAGCGGGACGGTACCTTGCTCAAGAGCACCTCAGTAGTGCCCGGGCCAGGACTTGCACCTGTGACCTTCAGGTCCCAGGAGTAATGTCCTAACCACTAGGCCTCCACTGCCCACCTGAAGGAGTGAAGAGAATTTTTTTCTGTTACTTCTAGAGTGATTTGTAATCGCATGGGGGGGCAATTCCAGTCCTGGAGAATGAACACATAGAACCACACATAGTTTAACTTCAACCCTAATGTAACACACCTGATCCAGGTAATAAAGGCGTCTGAGTAGGAGAGTTGGATCTGAACCCTCTCAGTGTGGCAGGTCTCCAGGACCAGTGTCGGGCGTCCCGTGACTTAGAGTGAATTTGCAGATAGATGGAGGAGGGCAGGAGGACTCACCCGTAACCCTGGCTGTTCAGACGTGCCTTGCCAGGGGTCCAGGCGGAGAACCAGCCCACATACTGCTCCTGATTACTGCAAGTGATCTGGTCCGAAGACACCATGCCAGACTCGAAACCCAGAGGCTTATGGTAAGGGCAGTCTGTAGACACATACAGAGACACAGTGACAGTCTGCAGGGGTGTCTCTGGGTTTGCACATACAGGTAAGCCACTCCCTCAAGCTCACCATTGGGGTTCTCTGTTGTGACCCTCGTAGATGCCCTCATGCCTTAATACCTCTTACTTTGTTTAGGGGTCTCACTCGAAACCAAGTGGAGGAGACATTGTGTCAAAAGTGATGATTTGAACTTATAAATACTGAATGTACAGGAGGTGGACAAAATATTGGAAAAACCACAAGAAGTTCTCGCACTGGCTGTTTATCAGAAACACAGACCATTAGGTGCACAATTGTTGACTGTTGCCCATCTGTTACTACATGATTTATCTGTGCCCCACTGCTCCTTTTACAAAAAGAGACAATCAGAGCACCACCACCTCACCAAACCTTGCCATAACTACTCCAGCAACACCGCTCACTCTCAAACATTTATACCAGCCCGACACGCTCTACCACCCCACATCCGCGTCAGTGTCACAGCTCTGGGAAAAGTGGTCCACCGCCCAACTAATGTCAGGTCATTGACAGTCCTGTGGTGGGTTCTTTTCATTGACGGATGAGCTAAAAGGGCAAACAAATCAGGACAACAGATGGGCTGCAGGCAGTAAGCGTAAACCTACAAAATGCATCTAGAAGGTTCTTTGCTTGATTGAATGACTCATTTCTGGGACACCAAACGTTTGTAATGGTTCTATATTGCATATAAGTCTCGAACCGTTTTTTGGTACATTATAGAAACATTTTAGACTTCTCCCGGTTAAACTGAGACTAGACCTGAGACCTGAGTCCATTCAATGTCTTCCAGTTGGAAATAAGGCGACAGTTAAATGAGTCATTCTGTCTTGGAAATGCTGATTTCCTAATAGGTCCAGAGAGCACATAGAGGTGCGTCACACATGTCCTCACGTGTGCTCTAGTGCTGGCACTCGGGTTACTGTGGTGTGTTTTTTGGTACAAAGGGGGACACAGGCCCTATTCTGAGCCCTGTAATCTTACTATCACCTCACTGTCTTAGTAATGAGATTACATTCTGGCAGCTTGCCTGTTCTCTTCCATTAACCTCTTTCTTCTCTCTCTCTCACTCACTCACTCACTCACACACTCCTGTATTCCTATGGTATTTTACCATGGGTATCATACTAAGACCTGTCTATGCTCGAAGGCATTGTCCTGTGCTGCCTGCAGTTGATCGATTAGGAAAAGCAGGAAGGCTCACGCTGCTGGGTAAAGGCACCTGTAGTAGACAGCTATGGAAGAGAATGGGTAAGTGGTGGTGGGACTCTAGTAAACGAAATAGTGCTAGTACGCAGTCCTGCTGGTTCTGTAAGAAGATCTCATAAAACATAGTGTCCCCACTGTAAAAATATTGTGTGACTTCATTAAGGCTTGGGTTTGGGATCCAAAGGCATGACCACAACTTCTTAAGGCATGAGAATGAGAGTTAAGTTGACTTAGTGAAGTATGGGAACAACTTAACTATCTTGTTCCCACAACTTACGTTTGGCCTCAACGGTCTTGTTCCCACGCTTTACTGTGTTATGGCCGTGCCTTAATTAGCCCATTTCCACACACAAGCTGTGGCCACGCATTATTGTCTCATTCCCACACCCAAGTAAGTGTTTTTTACCAGTGGGGTTCTATAGGCGGGCAATACATGCATTGGATGTACCAACTGTTCCTGTGTAATACTTGGCGTCAGTTTCCCAAGGATTAAGCTTAGTCTTGGACTAAATTCTCATCTTGAATGTCATTTTTAAAAACACCAAAGTATGAGAGGTTGACCCAGCTGAATAGTAGGTAAGGGTCAGTTTAATATAGAACCACTTAAAAATAAGGGAGTATAACATAGGTACATAAGAAACATGAATATATGGTGTTGTATAGAGTATCAGCTTTCTGAAAAGACAAAATAGTCTGTTCCTGGTACTGTCTACCTGCCATCATGTCACTGCATGCCAGTACCATTTGTGCCCAACTTCTCTGTATTGTACAGGGGGATTCGATAAAGACATACCCTCACCTACCTGCCTTTGACCCTATGCCAAAGGAAGTGCTAGTGCTTCACTAATCTCTCAGACAGGACTGCCAGTTACATCACAGCCTCATTACGCTCCTGCCCTTCAGCTGATCAAGCACTCGCACACACACATAAATCGCTGTTGCCGTAGATGGGCAAAGGTTAGATTGGCCTGGAACGATTAGGAAAGGCATTTAAATACCATCTGCGTCAACTTTTCGGAATAAAAAAAACGTTCACTACCCAGTTTTTAGATTTAAACTACAGATTGACTGAACCAAACCTGTAATCATGTCGTATCAAGGAAAAAATAAGAAACAGAGGCATCCCACTCACTGCCCATACTGTGGGGTCTTTACAGCCAGAGAAAGAACAGTATGTAACAAAGTACATGGAAACAAGTGAGCAGGTCTGTTGGGTGATTTTTGAAGTGAAAGTGACTATTTGTCATTGTGAACACACTCAAGCACCACAACGAAATGTGACCTCTGCGTTTAACCCATCACACGTGCACACGTGGAGCAGCGATATTTATCACAGTAGCATGACGGTTTCATGCAGGTTGCCAGCCGTGTCCTTCAGGGACAGATTTCTCCTGATCCCTCGAATATTTTCACAATATTATGTGCTATAGATGATGACAGACCTCAATGTTTTTGTAATCCTGTGTTTGTAACCTGTTCTCTCACGAAGTTTGCCATAAAGTGATGAGCCATGATCCATCTTCGCATGCAGACAATGGTCATGTTCCCCTCACCGGTTTCCAGCTCTCATGCTAATTGTGGAATGTTTAAAAACAGCATAACTGAATATTTGATCAACCTTTTACTCTTATTTTGCTTCATCCCAGGTTTTTGGTTGTGTTGTATGTGTTCATTTCTTTTTACAAAGTTGATTAGAACTTTTGAATTTTTTAAAATTTACTTTTATCAGTTAAATTAAAGTTCAAGAGAATTAACAAATCACACTTCTTGTTTTTATTGCATGTTATGAAAAATCCCAACTTTTCTAGAAACGGGGTTTGTAGTGATTAGAGCAGCATAGCAAATCATAACTACAAACTACAATCACGCCAGCAACCGTTGGACGACCATCCAACAATAAAGCAATGCAATTTTTAAAAGCATGAAATGTCAAGAAAGGTTGTTCTGTCCAGAGATGTTCCTATTAGGGTGCAACTGATATGAAAATCTTGTGTCCAGTGCAAATTTTAGAGGCTAAAATTTCCAAAAACCAACTGGCTGATAATAAAGGGGTCATATTGGCGTCTAGAGATATTTTGGTTTATTTGGTATATTTTGGTTTTTTTAGAGGCATTGGTTTAGATTTACGCAGTGTTTCAGACTGATAACTGTTGACATGGTTATTGTTCTCGAGAAACGCACAGCATTAAGGTGTCACTGGAATACTGTGTTCAAACATCTGCAGTTTATTTTTAGGTTTTTTGTTGTGTTTTACTGCATTTTTAACCCTACAGGAATAAACATTAGAATTTTCATAATGCTCTGGAGTTAAGGGTTCTCAGACTCATGTTGAGCTCCTCAGTGGCTCATTCTCATTTTTTCCTGTCA
Source organism: Arnoldichthys spilopterus (assembly GCA_037974385.1). Lineage (NCBI taxonomy): Eukaryota > Metazoa > Chordata > Actinopteri > Characiformes > Lepidarchidae > Arnoldichthys > Arnoldichthys spilopterus. The sequence continues at coordinate 6,239 of JBBPDA010062776.1, read as the reverse complement.
TTGTGAGATGGTCAGTACAAACTACAAAAATCTAACCTCGGCTCATCATTAGTAGCCATTATAATCAGACAACCAGTATAGTGATTGGGCTCTACTTCCTTATAATTAGAAGTTTTAAGTAAAATTTAAATAAAAAATACACCAAATTTAAGTGAAATTGTAGGGAGGGCAGTTTCACCTGGCATGCATTCCATGAAGGGGCTGTAGGTGGATGTTGGGGGTACGGTGGTGGTATAGCGTGACGAGGTTACGGTGGTTCGTGAGGATTCCGCCTCACAGTCACACGTGCAGGCTCTCCCGTTAGCTGAGCCCGTCCACGGCTCCATCACCTGCTGCTCTTCCCCCTGTTCCTCCGCTTCATTCCCTTCCTTCTCCTCCTGTCAAACACACACATTTGGGTTGGATTGAAACTGTGTCTGGTTCAAATAGCAGTGCTGCCTGAAAGGTGCAGTAACAACACTCCTTAAAACATCAGCAGGAAATGGCGGGAAAGTTGCTGTAGACTGAACGAGTGGTCATATTTAAAGGTGTTTGTGGTTGTGACATCACAAACATGATTAGTTCAAAAAACATTTTTGCTGGTTAGTTTTTGTCTATGGACCTTATGGACTGGGGAGTGAGCGGTACCGACAGGTGACAACCTTACAACCAGGCAAAAATGACCATGAAATGTCTTAGCGAGGTGTTGGGCCATCATGAACCTCTATAGTTGATGATAAATGTCTGGAAATTTAGTGAAGGGATGGACTGTTTTTCCAGAACTTTCATAGTGGTGAAGAACACTGTCTGACAACATCATGTTCACCTGGGTGAGATCTGGTGACTGTGAAGACCATTGAATATGATGTACATCCTTGTCATCAAACCAGCAATCAGCGATCCCTCGTACTTTGGACGGGGGTCAGTGTCCTCTTACCTCAGACCACTTCCTTCAGGAGAGAATTGTTTCTTCACAGGATAACAGTGATGAGTTTGAACTTTGATTTCACTTGGATTGACCCTTCCTGGACTAATCATGCCAAAAAAATACACACACACCCACTGTATAACAGAGCTACTGGACCCCCTCATTGTCAGGATCCAGCATTCAAGCCTGTACCATTCACTTGATGTATAGTACACATGCGCACGCCCCCTTGTGGGCAACACGATGAAAGACGACCGGTCTAATCATAACACTTTTTCCCACGTCTCTGCAGATCAGTGCCTGTGGTTTTCACACCACTGACCACCCACTCTGCCATTTGTCTTTGTAATGGGGGCACTGTAGACTTGCTGTATTATCTGTAATGCAGTTATTAAGGACTGCTTTTGCTTACAGTCTGATCACGTCCTGTGCTGATGTTCTCAGTCTCAGGATTTTACATATCACAATAATGCATGAGCCATGAACGTGTGCTTGCAACCATAGTTTTCAGCCTCAGTCTTTCCCACAGATCTCAATGCAGATCACTAAAGTCACAGTTCCAACTGAAACACAATTGGGGCAACATTGGTGCGCCAGTGATGAAACCTTTCAAAGTCAATTAGATCTTTTCCTCTTGCCATGTTGATCCAAAATTGAGGTCAGCTAGGCATGCTCAGCATGGTAACTGAATTTTTTGCCAACCAGGAAGGGTGAGGGCTGGAATTATTTTTTGTTTTTTCCATGGCTTCTTGACCCAGTCCACCCAAACCCGTGAAATTTCCATGTGAGCTTAGCTGACTCGGTCAATCTGCACATGATTACTGCCTGGAAGCATTAGACCTATATCTCTCCACTAATTTATTCAGACGTTTCCTTTAATTTGTTGAAACATAAACAGTGTTTACACTGAATCAAACTCTATTTCAACAAAGCAAAGTACATTTGGTTCTTCATTATATGGTCCCTTTAACCTTCCTACTAAAGGTAGTAAGCTCATACTGAAGCTTTCTGCACATCCTGTACAATTACTGAGCAGGGCTCCCTGGGAGAATTCTTTGTTTAGAGTTTGACTTTAATCAAGAAACCTGTACATTTTGGCCTTGCGGTTTCTCTTTGACCCTAAGATTGAGACTTTTTCCTTGTTTCACCAATTCGGTTTCTGACAGAATTAAAATTTGACTTTACAGCTTTAAATTTACCCCTCATGCACTAAGCCTGGTCACGTCAAGTCAAGTTTATTTCTTTAGCGCTTTTTACAACTGCCGTTGTCACAAAGCAGCTTTACAGAATCCAGGTCCGAGCCCCCAGTGAGCAAAGCAAAGGCGACAGAGGCAGGAAAAACTCCCTAAGCTGTAGGAAGAAACCTCAGGAGAAACCGAGGCTCAAAAGGGGAAACCCATACCCATCTAAACCTAGTGCTTTTGCACCAGTGTTTAACTAATGCACTGACCTGCCATTAGTCCAAATCAACTGACCACTCATTCACTACAGTGAGAAACAGTGAGAAAAGACCCAAAAAGGCCAAGAATGGAGGAGGGAGTTCTTACCTCCTGGGTGTCAACACTGGTAAATGCTGCCCATGAGGCCGAGATCACAGCAGGAGAGGTAGAAAAATGAAGGACAGAATGGGGGAAAGAGAAGGATATGAAAGAGCAGCATTTATGATAAAACTCACGTTTTACTCTTCAGTTTCCAAAATATGCAATTTCATTCAGTTTATAGCACTAAAGCATTAACACATCTCACAAGAACTTGCTCTATAGTGTAGCTACAGGACTCTAGCGTAGCTAAAGTTGCTAAGCAGATAAAAAAAACAGAGCTAAGCTATTCGTTCCGTTTGTCTAGGGAATTTACACGTGTGTAATAGAAGCTACTAATGCACAGCACCATCCTACAGTGGTGGAACGAGGTGGGTCAACCTGTCTTGGCTTTCCTGCTACCCTGTAAGGACTACACACCACAGAGACACACTTTACCATGAGTGAACAGCAGCAGGGTCAGCAGAAACACACTCAGAGCCGTTGACTCCATCCTCCTGTTGAGCGCTGGACTACTGGAGTGCCGGACTGCGGGACAGCTCACTACCCAGGCAAGCAGTTAAGCTTACAGTAATCCGTCATCGCAAGGCACAGCTCATCTCATCCAATAATACTCCTTATCTCTCCCTCTCTCTCTCCATCTCTCTCTCACTCTCTCACTCCCTTACATTCAAAGGAACAGGTCACAGGATCGATGGCGACAACACAGACGAAAATGTCAGGCAGAGCTTCACTCTGCAGACACGGTGTAAAGTTGCGGTTGTTATTTCTTCTTTTTCATAGTTCTAAGAACCACTAGAGGACGCTCTCCCTCTCTTGTGTATCCTCACTGCAGGAACTGAGAAGGAGCACAGTTCGCTAGTTTTGAGGGACCCGTTTAGCTTCTACTTCAGGGTAGGTACTTTCTCACGCTAGGCGAGCCACGAGTGACGAAAAATGTACAGTCATTGATCAAGACGATGATGAACGTCAGCGTAGAAATGGGGGGGGGACTCGAAGGGATGGAAGATCAGCCGACTTACAGCACTTCGGCGTTCCTACTGGTGGTGCGAATGCAAGCAGGAAAAAGGCCCTTGAGGGTCTGCGGAACCGGAGAAGAAAGATGCGGCAGCACATGAGGTAGCAAACCGCTACCGCACTAAACGGTGTGGATAGAAATGAAGTAAAATAATAATAATGACAACATATAGACTGCATCTCTCTTCTTCCCCCCTGTAAAGCGACCTTAGGATTGTAAAAAAGACGAAATATAGATTGAACATGGTTGTCGTTGTACAACTTGCACTCCATCCATTTTCTAAACCGCTTCTTCCGTTTCCGAGGAAGCTGGAGCCAACCCCAGCTGACTGCGGGCCTAAGGCGAGGTTCACCCAGGACAGGAGGCTCAACCCATCGCAGGGCAACACACAAACCATTCATACACACATTCACACCTACAGGCAATTTAGAGCATCCAATCAACCTACTGCAGCCTTTGGACTGTGGGAGGAAACCGGCGAACCTGGAGAAAACACACACCAACATGGAGAGAGCTTGCAAACTCTGCACAGAAAGGCCCCCGTGGCCAACTCGGGGATCGAACCCAGGACCTTCTCGCTGTGAGGCGACAGCACTAACCACTGCACCACCGTGCCACCCTAACTTGCATTATGACTTATATTTATTATTATAAGCTTATAAATGAGGTAAAATGAGGAAAAGAAAAGCATTTTATTATCTCCCAGTGTCACCTGTACCTTCTGCTCTATTGATGCAATCTGTCAAATATGACAAATATATTCAAATGTATGTGAAATGTAAGGATCTGTCTGGTTGAGTTTTCAAGCAGTTTATTTGACGCACAGTACATCGAGTTGTGAAATGTAGCCCTGAACGCTTCTACCACTGCGCAATATACATAAATAAGATTAATTTAACAATAAACCGCATATACACAGGAAGCTGAATCTGTAAAAAGGTGTAAAGAGAGGTTTGCAAGGGCAGATACAGAAATACATGATCTGTGGAACAGAATGATACTGATAGTGATTTCATTTACTTTTACTGTGATGAATCTTTTCACAGCACAATTACTGCTGTGGCTGAAGCGTACAGTCCTTTGAAAAATGAACATGCGCTCCCCGAAGCAGCTTGGCTGCGTGCCCAGGGGTGTTTCACAGATGCACGCGTAGTGGCATTGCAGTGGCGATGAATGATCACCTCACACCTGGCCGTTCTCTACACTGTGCATTAGCCGCAGCTGCGTGAGCTGTTCTTGCCTCCTGATAAACAGTAGTTCCTAAAGGGAACGGCAAAAATTGGAACAAACGTCCACCGTTTGTCTTTATACAGGCAGTCGCTGACTGACCAGTACTGTAGAATTTCAAATAGCTCATTTTCTCACCACTTTAAATGGATTTCGTGTACCAAAAATAGCGATATTTCATTTTGCTCAACCTTTTCCTAACCTCCCATTATTTCTTACAATTATATATATATATTTTTTTTTTGCTAAGATTGATGCACACAAATGACTTCTCTTTTGATTGGCTGTCCTGTTTTGTGCCTTGTTCCAAAAGCAGTCTGGGCTAACACAGTCTGCTGGCCTAGTGGTTAGGACATTGCCCTTGTAAGGTCGCAGGTTCGAGTCCCGGCCCGGGCACTACTGAGGTTCCCTTGAGCAAGGTACCGTCCCAATACACTGCTCTCCGGGCGCTGTCGGTAGCTGCCAGCTGCTCCACGTGTGCACGTGTGATGGGTTAAATGCAGAGGTCACATTTTGTTGTGGCGCTTGAGTGTGTTCGCAATGACAAATAGTCACTGTGTGAATGAGTGAATGGGCTAAACAGCTCAGTGACACATGTGGAGCCACACTGGTGATATCTGTAAAATAATGCACGGCTCAGTAAGACATGGGAATGAGACAGTTAAGCTATTTACACCATTTACAAGTTGTGGCCACTACTTAGTGATCTTGTTCCCACACCTTACTTAGTCACAGCCAGTGCGTAATTATCAGGTATATAGTTACACTTATTGTACCAAAGTTTAATATTACTATAATAAATATAGGCTTATAATTAGAAAAATAATTATGTTGTGGCCACCAGTTTATAGCATTATTTTGTTCCCACACCTTGCTAAGTCAGTTCAGTACTTATGTATTATGTGTAGAGTTGTATTATACTTCAGTTTTGTGTGGCGGCCTAGGGGTTAGAGCATTGCCCTTGTGAACAGTATGTCACAGGTTCAAGTCCCGACCTGGGCACCACTGAAGGTATTGTCCCGCTACACTGACACCCCCCCCCCCCGCACTTCTCATAGCTGCCCACTGCTCCACATGTGCACGTGTGATGAGTTAAACGCAGAAGTCACATTTCGTTGTGGTGCACTTTGTGTGATTGAGCGTGTTCACAATGACAAACGAGTCACTTAGTTTATAAGCTTTGAATTAGGCTCAAGCTTATTAAATAGTGACCACAACTACATGGTCTCATTCCTACACATTTTTTAAGTTGTGGCCACCACTTTCTGTTGATGCAGATTTTACATTTTCTTCGGAGAGTCGGATGATCGCTCTGACAGGTGTAGAGGTGCTGTGAGCCTAATGTATGGTCAACCACTAGATGGCGCTGATGTCTCGGTTTTCTCTGGCCTCGTGTTTCACTTGAATAACTAGTGTTGAAGTTATTCTTATGAACAGATTACAGACACATCTGTCTAATCTAAAGTGCTGTTTTTACAGAGAAGACTGGTGCATGAGAGAGAGAGAGAGAGAGAGAGAGAGAGAGAGAGAGAGAGTGAGAGAGAGTGAG
>JBBPDA010062757.1:0-13140 GCA_037974385.1 Arnoldichthys spilopterus | reverse complement strand
ACGTGTGCACGTGTGATGGGTTAAATGCAGAGGTTGCATTTCGTTGTGGTGCTTGAGTGTGTTCACAATGACAAAGATTCACTTTCACTTCACTTCATGATAGAAAGAGTGTAAAAGAAAGAAAAAAACAATTTGCATAAAAAATAGAAAGTTTCAGTTGAAACCATATATGAAAACATGAAAAATAGTATTATTCAGATTTTTGTGTCATTTCATTTGCTTGTATATTAATCCAGTCCTGTCGATTGTTAATTTACATGGCAACCTAACATAAATTTGCACAACCCTCCTTGTACATCCCTCAACTCAAACAACTCTATGGCTTATCTGATCTTGTTCAAGTTTAAGAAGATGAATATTAATCCAGATTAAAATACACACTTCAGTTTAATTTATCATCAGATGACTGTAGTATAAGCTTGGGATATCGGCGTGCACTTGCAGTTCTAGAGTCTTGAAGGAGGATTCTTGTTTACACGTGAATTCTTAGAGGTTGTACACCAAAACAAGTTAAAATAATAAAAATAAAACTTCTGTAGTATTTGTAGTATTTGTAACAAAAAACAATAATATGCCATCTGGTCCTCAGTGTATCTACAAACTGTTCCCTTTTCCCTGGGAATTTTCAAAGCATTCTCACTCTGTGTCTATGAAGCCATGCTGTTGTAGGACATGCTGAATGAGGGCATCGTCTTGCTAAAATATCCAGGGACTTACAGATTTTAAAAAAATGCCTTGGTTGTAGCATATGTCTCTCAAAAATCTTAAGAACTCTGGAAAACTTGATGTCTGTTTTTTTCTGAAAACTGACAGAAACATGGACTCATCTGACCACATCACGCTCGACACAATGCAGTTTTTCAGCATAGAATTGATGTCTGCCTTGTCTTGCTTTACAGACGATTTAATTTCCTGATACAGCAGCAAACTGTGTTCTGTGACACTGGTTTTCCAAAGCCCTCCTAAGCCCTTGTGGATATTGATAACAGTAGCATGCTGGTTTCTCATACAGTGCCTCTTGAGGACTTGAATGTCATATACATTCAACAAAGGTTTCTAGGCTTGCTCTACACTGAAATTTCTTTGGATTATCTGAATCTTTTCAGAACATTTATTGTAGATGGTGAAAGACTTACATTTCTGTGAAATCTTGCATAGAAAAGTTACCTTTTTGAACTAACTGACAATTCTCTCATGAAATTTGGCACAACGTTTTGTTTGCAGAGACTGAGCCTTTGGTAGATGGTCCTTTTATCATGATTCCCTCCCATGTTACCAGCTCACCTGCTTACTAAGGTTCAAGCTGGTGTAACTTAAATAGTAAAAAGCTTTTTCTCTTGTTATACTTATGTCCCAACTTTGGATGTGTTGCAGGCATCTCATTTAAAACATCTTTATATTTTACTAAATATTAGATATTTAAATTTTACTAAAAATTTAGGTCAATCAGCCAAAACATTAAATAATTTCTTTGTACTTTTGTGGGTTAAATGGAAGTTAAAGAGAATTTACATATTGCAGAAATTTGCTCTTATTTCTAAAAATAAGCACACATTCTCTACAAAGAATACACATAATTTTTAATACTGTAAAATTCCTATATTTTATTAAGTTTAGAAGAATGTTTTTATTTATATTTTTATTTATATTGAAAAGTATTTAAGTAAATAAATAATAAATAAAAAATAATAATAAAAAGTGCTTTTGAACAGGTTACATTTATTTAAATTTTTTCCAAGTATGTAAATAAACAGTAAATGTAGATTCAAATGTGAAGTTTAAAAACCTCTGTCATTTTCTTTTGTTATAAATCATAGGATTAGGATTAGGGCAAGGCCCAATTACTCAATTGCTAATTTATAATATTTCTCTTTACAACCTTCATGGGAAATGTGAAGTGTCTGTAGCAGTAATAAGTAGCTACATCCACTCACGAGCCAGTGGAGTCTCTGTGGTTTCCTTTTAAATGTGTTTTTTCTGTGAAAGGTTGATTCTCTCTCAGATAGTCTTGGCCCTGTTCCACTGAAGCAATAAGCTTTTTCACATGATACCTGATAGAAAAACAAACTCATGTCTTACTTTCTAATAACCTTCTGATCAGTATATGTGAAACCCCCTCAAGATTAAACAACTCTGCCTGAAGCTTTGACTGATGCATTGCACTTCTCTTAGCTTTGCATACGATGTCTTCTACCTTAGGAAGGCTGTGGTCAATGTTAAACTTCCCTTTCAACCCACCACAGAGGTGTACTGGTGTGGTTAAGTTTCCCCTCTTATAAGCACATTTAAGACCATGTCCCCGAAATAAAGACTGCAGAGGGAATATGTGTACAGTTGGTGACTAAATCAATCTGTGAGAGCACAAAAACAGTAAACAACTTTACATAGACACACAAACATTTTAATTGTAGATGTATAATTGTAGATAAATGTATAATTAGTAGTAAGAAAGTTTGTTGTTGACTTGTAGTTATTGTCCTAAGTGCTCAGTGAAAGGTGGGTCTTCAGTTATCATTTAAAGACAGTGAGGGACTCTGCAGGTTCAAATGTCAGAGGAAGTTTAGTCCAACACTTGGGTGCAAAAACTGATAAGAAATCCTTCCTAGGATGTTATTTCATAAACTTTTGGTAAAACTCTTATTACAGGTTTTTTGGTTGTGAGCAAAAAATGTTTCATCAATAACCACGTGTTTTGTGAGAGTTTCACAGAAATGGAGGTTCACTTTTAAAGCTGACTAAGTCTAATACAAGAAATTTTAAAGAAATTCTTTACAAATGCATAATTTCTTGCAAAAAAAAAAATCTCACCAATGTCAGAAAAGATACAGCTCAATGTGCTAGAATTCTGCTTTTATAGTAGTGTGACAACCACATTGTCTCTGTCACAACTCAACCTCGAAGCTCAAAATGAAAATTTTACAGAAGAAAAACATTCCAAATTAAACATGGAACCTACTTCGTGATTTCATGATTTTTACAAAGAGGCATTTTCAGTTGCTGTCAAAATAAAGGAAAATTGGAAACAAAAACTATCGAGGTTTTGTTCTAACAGCAACAATACACTACATATTACTAAAGTTTTTAAGGTTTTTATTTACTTTAACAGTTATTACTGTTATTAAGGCTTTTACGTTAACATCCAAATTCATGTGCTCTGATGACAGACCAGAAAAATAACAGGGAGCGTAATTTTAAAATTATACATCTTGAAATATATCCTGTACATATCCTGTTCTTTGAGATAAGTTGCATGCAAGCCTACCTTACTGAGCATATTGAGGAAAACAAGTGTATCAGAGGCTTATATAAACCCTGAATTTTACTAGAATTTTATAAATATATATTATAAATTTTATAAATTTTATAAATATTAGTATGCTGTTATTTACACATGTTGCATGACCACCAAAAGATGTTCTACACAAGCACAACATGTTAGACCATATTAAACGTGCTGTTGCTGGCCATCAATTGTAAGCTTTTTAAACCAACCACCTACACATAGTACTTATATAGTCTGTCCTTCATTTATGATGATTTTTCAATAGAATTAGAATTAAATAGAATTCCTTCTGCTCAGCAGATCTTCATTAGGACTGTAAGGCCTGTAACGTGTCCTTCAGTGCCCTAATTAAACTTTAGTGAACAATGGACAGAAAAAGTCCAAAAATTAAAAGTCTATCAAGTATACAATTATAGACTATTTTGTACATTATTTTTAAAATAACAAAACGCACTAGTTCTAGCAGTCCTAGCTTGATGCATTTGAATGTCAAAACATGCGATTTTTTAACAGGTTATAGGGTTAACGTTTCATATTTTAAGTGTATAGTGTCAAAGTGCTTTGCGTTTGTCCAACTTTTTCCACAGTTAAATGCCACAGTAATTATGAATTCTACTGTACGTTGATCTGGATATGTCAGATCAGGGAGCACATGAATATGGATGTTAACAGGGAACATAAAGCTCCATTCATACTATTATCAAGACTCAATGCTTCTCAACCTAAATCAACATTTCGTGATCTCAAAAGGTTCCACTTGTTTAAAAAAAAGCCTGAACTAAAAGTAACACACACAGCTTTATATCAAACTAATGCCAAAAGACAAGACATTTTATGCCCACATCTTGTAAAATGTGTTCCATTCAGGTAACAGCGGCTGACTGACTGCAGGCTAGAGGCCCAGAAAGTTGATGTGAGATATTTGCATTGAATAAAACAAACAAAACACATTTTAGATGGCCGGTGTGACTCAATGTTGCATCCTCACTATACATTCAGGTTAGCTTCGCTGTCAGATTCTGGATAAGATGCTGTGTTAGAGAAGCTAGGGTGAAAACCACAACCCTTTCAGCCAGTGTGGCTACTTCAGAAGGGTCATACATCAACCCCAGGAAATGTAGTCGCTCTCTTGCTGACACTCATGTATCTAGTCAAACCACACAGATAAAAAACGGTCATGACAGTTCAGTGTGGAAAATTTTTAAAACATTGTGAAGTTGCTGCACTTACATCACGATTTCAATTCTGGCCAAACGCTCACTTTATGGTTTGTGTACGTTTTGTGATTGCAGCCTGTAGGGGCTTGTGTATAATATTTCTTAAAAAGTGAGTTAAATCTGAAAGAAGGCATACAGTAAGGGGTTCTATTTTCTTGCTTTTAGAATTCTGATTCAGATATATTGTTTATCTTTCTGCTGCATTTCAACACACTCTGGGGGTGTTTTATTGAAAATGAGAAGCCAGAATAATGTAGTGATGTCACGGACTGTAAACTTCAATTGAAACGCCTACAGATAAAATGGCATTTTCCTTAACATCAGCAGCTAAGACAGAGTGAGAGAGATAAGTTTGTGCTCTATATGATGTGAACAAAGGCTGAATTTCATTATTTCCTGTGACACCTGACTGGCGACACTACGCTGCTGGTTATGAATTATAAGTGGTTAATATAAATGATACAATAAATTAAATGGTCTACAGGGACTAAACAAGAGGTTTCGTAAAAGCACCAAGCCATAAACAAATATGGCTTTCTTTTCAAGCTCTACATCTCCTAATATTCTCCTTACCACCATCTTCTGAAACACGGGACCATTTTCAAGCAATGGATCTGCTAATTTTGCTATACACTGTAAATGGGACCAAAAGTAATTCGTAAAAAGAGAAAACCCCTCCATAAAAAGGCAAAAGTGAAATTGCGTTACTTCCATTCGGTGGTTTGATCGTTTGTGGTCCACATACAGCAGGCCGGTCACAAACCTTAAGTTTAATGACACCAATTGGTTGAAGAAAGATCATAGCAGTTTAAATTAGATCCCACATTTTTAAGGCCTTGAGTTTTACATGTTAACATACCACAGACATTTTAACTGTAACCACATTTGCAAATGGTGTCTGTTTTAGTTTTGATTGATTTCACATTGCTTTTTAAATCCAAAAAAGTTTGTTCAAAACTTGTTTTTAAAGACAAAAAAAAAAGACTTTTCCCTAATGTACCCCAGATAGAAGTTGCCAGTAGTTGATCTGCAAAGACATGTTTGGTGTCCGGATACTACAGTTTTCATTTAGAACTGCAATTGCAATGCTAACATTGCTAAGAAACACTACAACTTAATAGTCACCCGAATTGCACAAATCGCTTGTATTTCTATCAAAACCCATCCAGCTCCGCTTCCCTGTCAGTGTGGTTTAGGACACATTATGCCTTATTGTGATCTAGAAAACTGAACAAAACTTCACTGCTTCAGGCAGCCATTTCAGATGACACCAGGGTTGGTTCGATTTTTGATTGGTTGGTTCCTTCAAAAGCAGGAACATATTGCTATTTTAGCTGTGAATGTCAATTTGTATAGCAGTTCAGAATGAAACTCTATATTTATCTGATATTTCCATCACTTTTAAGTAAAATTCTTATGAGAAAAGTACTGGAAAAAAAACAAAAAAACATTCACCATATCAACTTCTACAGCTTACCATGGTTTTGTATTGATGCAGGGAAAAAAAGAAAGAAAAACATTGTGTGGAAACATGTCTTATCTTTTTTGAGCGTTCTCTAAATCACATGTTAAAGTGGGAGAGGTGCACACCTTTTTGAAACTTCTGTAAACGTGTTCACCATATGTGAGATATACCGTCCTTTTAAGTTGAGTCGTAGCATCGGTTCAAAGGCTGTATTTTTCTTGGTTGCAGATGGAAAGTGCCCTCCTACACAGAGTTTCTCTGTGAGTAATGACAGCAAAGGCTGTAAATTCAGAATGCTCGAAAACTGATTCAGGATCAGACACTTTGACCTGAATCCTGACCTCAACCGTTCAGAGGAAACTAACAGGACTGCTCTCAGAGGATCCGAAAGAGAAACCTCCTCCAGCACCACAGAGCTGGCCTGCTCAACACATTTTCTGCTGTGCCTGCCAAATCGCTGGACACAACAACACGGAGTCCCAGCAATGACGTGGTTTTGAGTGAAGAGAACAAATGACTCTCACAAGTCTCCAAATCTTTCACTTCATCTTTTGCTAGGAAGCAAGCTTGAACTGCAGTGCATTGTTTGTCTACCCAGTCTCCTATTGCTCCTAACTTGTTTTAATTCTAGTCACTCAGCTCTACATCAGCCAGAACAGGGAGCAACTCAGAATACAATACTGCACATACAATATTTGGGATATCCAAAATGGTAATCTACAAATATAGCAGCATTTTAATGTTTATGTGATGTCTAGAGACATTCTGTGCTGCATTGTACTCCCATTGCAAAGGTTTAGCCAGGAGAACCATTCCATACCGAAAACAAGGTTCTATAACGGCACAAAAAAAGTGTTGACTTATTAATAGTGGAACTTCTTAATAATTGTTATTAATAAAATAGTGAAGACCGTCCAAATCCTATATCTACACTGGGTTATATTAACCAGCCACTGAACAACCAGTTCTTGAAGTTGATGTGCCGGAAGCAGGAAAAATGGGCAAGCGTAAGGATCAGAGCCCTTTTGACTGACAAGGGCCTTATTTTGATGGCTAGACAATTGGGCCAAAAAGACAGGTCTTATGGAGTGTTCCATGTCTGCAGTATTTAGTATGCATCAGAAGTGATCCAAGGAAGGACAATTGGCTACAGGGTCATGGGCACCCAAGGTTCACTGATGTCTGTGGAGAGTGAAGGCTAGTCCACCTGGTCTGATTCTAAAGAGGAACTGCTGCACAAAACGTCCATGTCGGCTCTGACAGAACGGTTTCAGAACACAGTGCAACACAGTCAGAGATGTTATAGCAGCATGAGGGACCTACTCAATATTAGGCAGGTGGTGTTAATGTTATGGCTGATCACTGTATATATCTGCTATTTTTCCTGAAGAACCCTTGTATAACATGAAACATTGCGTGTAACATTGCAGCTTTAAAAAGGGCTATTGGTTTTTTTTTTTTTAATTAAGATTTTGTTTTTGTGTCTGAAATGAGAATTTGAATAAAGAAGCTTTTTGGGATTTGACGTTGATGTATAAGATGGTGATTCTTCAGAAATTGCCATTGATTTCTTTAGTGCTCTGAAGCTACTTCACATTTCTCAGCATACGCTTTTGAAAATAAAGGTGCCAGAAAGATTTTTGTATGTGATGCCATAGAGGAGCCTAAAGAACCTTTTAATGCATGGTTCATAAAAAACTTTAATTTGTAAATGATATGAGCGATTGCACGCACCCGTTTAATTGTTTTTTTTTTAAGCCTTTGAATAAATGTGAAAGTTCGTTACGCTCACACTTCATTTACAAACATGGACTTTTGGAGCTAAATCATTTCACCATTGTCAATGTTTTTTGCTTTTTGTTTTCTTGTTCTTTTTTAGAGTGAATATAGCTACAAATTGACACAGCAAATACATTCATGAAATTGTCTTATAGAACTTAAAGAGGCTTTGCAGCAATTTTGCCAGTACAGTTACAGGTCAATGCAAAGTAAGCTTAACTTACAGGAAGAGTCTAGTACATTTCATAGCTTTTACAGAATGTTTACAGTATAAAGAGGGTTTCGTTCCAAAATAAACCACGTTCTAGAATTTTCTCCCCCCATACACGCAAACAATACATGGTGTTGGTAGTGGGATTTACACATTCACTAAATGTACAGCAAGAGCTATATTATAATTAAAAACTATTAGTGGAATAAATGTGTCAGATGTTAATACAATATATTCATATATATATATATTTCTTTCCAATAATTAACCACAAAAAATTAACAAATATATAATCGCATTTCGGACTTTAACTTTTCATATAGTCTACGGGAACGATGTTACATAAAACTTTGCATTGAAACTTAAACTTTGCATTGAAATTTTATTGAAGATAAACATGATCATGAATTAGTCTTTTTCATATTTTTCAAACAATTCTCATGGATGAGTGTTTTTTCTATTGTTTTTACAAACTGCACACATAACGCACTGTACCATAGCCAACATCTAACGCAGAATAAAATAAACAAAGATTGAGATTTTGATTGATACAGACATAAGTAATATTTACCCAGCTGTATTTTTTATGCAGTTGTTCTTTTGAAAAAATTCTAGACAACCACTCATGGGAAAGAACAGAATTTGCCGATGTTTCCTCACGAGTTCAGATGCAAAAGCACACAAATGCAAACCACATAAAACAGTTTAACATCAGGCAGCACGAAGGCCCTCACATTGGAAAAGGGCTTAACAGTCTTTCTTGCAGATGTTGACAAACAAAAATTCAGGCAATGTGTTTAACTGTATCTTGTACGTCCTGATTATCAACATACAATAGTGCATCCATTCAGCAGCTGGAATTAACAATCAGACTGAATGTTTTAACAGAAACATTAAGCAGGTGCTGACGTTCACACAGAAAATGGCTGCCTTGAGCTCTGAGCGGATGCTCTTTGGATGCAAAAAAAAAAACAACAACCTTATAGATCTCTAATAGATCTAATTTGTTCCTCATCATGCTGTTCAGCAACCATGCTGTAACTTTCCCAAGAAATTGTAAATGCGTTATTTAAAGACAAGCATTGTGGAGTTGAGGAGAAAAACCAAAAGGTCACGCCTTACCTGCAGGAGAGACCATCAAGATGAAGAACACCAGTGCACCAGCCTTCTGGAACCCCATACTTCTGTGCCAGAGGATCTCAGTTATCCGTAGTCTCTTGTTCAACCACAGACAATCCCACCAAACCAGGTCCAAGGTTGGACGTTTTGATACTTGGACACAGGCAAGTGGTGCTGAAAGGCCTCTAGACACAGCTGCTTCAGTGACGCTACTGCTTCTTTGAAGCACTGAGCTTTGACTGGTGACAGGAAGTGGCTCCTCTGAGCTCCACCTGGTGATGCAAAGGGCCCACCTACCCCAACGACATGGCTGCTGAAGACTAAAGATTTGCAGCCTGCTTGCTGTGACTACCTCTACTGTTGGGGTGCTGTTGTCAGGGGACAGGGTGGTGGTGTCATGAGACACTAAACAAGAACATACAAGAGCTCTCCCTGCAGAACCGCCTAACCTTTAGTCTTTGCTTTTGTAGAGTTAAAGGAGCGGAACCCTTGGGTATGCCCTGCAAGCCAAAAAGTGAAACATGCCGCAGCAGCTTCAGTCAACTTGAAGTTAGTCAGCAACACTATAATGGCTCCTGGTGAACTACAAGCAATGGGATGAAGAGAAGTCAAACAGCAAATCAATGAGGATTTTCTTCCAAAAAAAAACTTTATTTCAATGCACTTGCTTTATCACACATTGTGGGAAACACACTCATTTTTAAACAAAAATACATGTCAAAATCTGTAAGAAATAGCATTCTTGATAGACGCTTTTATCCCTTTGTTGCTGGATATTAAGGCCTTAAGGAGGGACAATGGCTATTGTAATATAAAAACCCCAAGAAGAGTAAGAGGAAGTGAAAGAAGAATCATGTGCAAAGTGCAAAAATTGATCATGGATCATAGCCAAGAAAATCTGTCAGGATTAACTAAGCAAAAAGAACTATTTTAACTACATTATTGTTAAAAAATATAACTATATATTAAAGCATCGGTTAAAAATTACTGGCAAAGTGTTTGCAAAGTTTCACACAATTAAAACTGAAAAACGCAAAAGCAGCAGCTGACCTATAACTGTGCCATTAGGTGGAGCCAATTGTGAAAGATTCCCTGGATCTTCTGGAATCTTCTTAGTGACATTTATTGTGACACCTCCTGTAAAAAACAAGTTGCACAAAAATGTACACAAAAATTAGTAAATATATTTGCTGTCAAACTGATGTTGTGGTTTGCCCCTACACTCAGTATATATGCAGTTCTTTCAGAATATGCTTGGTCATCCAGATTTTGCCACGACTTCCACAGTTCTCCTTGAATACCATTTCTTTCATCACATTAGACCCCACAGTAGACCTCGCAAGCTAGAAACCTTATTATTATCTTTTCACAGTCTTCCTGGCTTTGAAGACATCAGTTACCCTTGAGATACTCAAGAAGCTGCTTAAAAGAACCCATGGCTGTGGAGCGTTCACATGAAGTTTCAGAGAATTGAATCAGAGAATTTACTGCGCTCTGAAATTCTTAGGTGCTCACAATTCCTGATCAAAATTCTTGACCTGCTGAACAATTAAGGCTTGATGAGTTAATATCGAAGACTTTACGACTGAAAGGTTGTCTCAAATTTTACACAACAGTTAATTGGATTGTAAAAATGTAATCTATCTGTATCGATGCATCGACCAAAATAGTGCATCGATGTGAAAAATTGATGTGTGTTCAGTCCATTAATTTTACTTCATTTTACTGTGAGGAGTGTTTTGTACTGAGGAGCTGCTTTTGACTACACTGCTGTATTTCAGCTTTAATAATAAAGTGTTCACATTATGTGTTTGCATGCAAGTTGATGGAAATGTAGCAGAGTGTATGACATTTAATCATATTTTATACTTACTGCTGAGCCAACTAATCGCTATCGAATTGCCATCGAATTGCTGCAAATTTCAAGGCATCCAAAAGTATCGTATCCTTGGCTAAAATAATCAGATTTTGGTGAAACTCCGGTACGTTTTTAGCCTTTTTGAAGTTAAACAGTAGTATATATAGTTATCAAAGTAACTCTGCATTAAAATTTGCAGAAAAGCTTGGCCCAGCATGCCCAAACTGTATAGATCTGTATGATGATGTACAACTTGAAAGCATAATCATTTTTCATCTATGTGAAATCAAGAGTATCCAGGGGCCTATAATGCAAATCACTCACAGTGGCTCTCATATGGCGTGGCCTTGTAGTAATCCTCTGGAGAAACAATCTTCACACCACCAAAGTAGTCCAATACCCAAACCTGGGTAATGTTCATCTTAGCAAAGAACCAGTTGTGATCTACAGGCCAGTCGATCATCTCAGGATGCCTGCTAAATAGTGCCTCCTTTGCGATTTCAGCTTCTGTGCCATTAACCTGAATGCAAGCAAAGCAAAGGACATTTATTCAATCCTGCACTAACCTTCAACTCTAGTTAGCATTTCTAGCAACTAGCTTCAGCTGTTTTGAACTATGTAACAGCTTGCAGTCATGATGGTTATATACTCATTATATAACTTTGTATACAGGTAGAGTTATTTGAGTGTATGTATGTGTTTCTTTACCTCATGTACAGAGCCAGAGAGGATGACATGGGCACACAGTGGGCTCTGTGGGTCATATCCCCTGTGCTTACAGAAGGGGGTCTGAGCCAGAGACACAGACATGGAGGCCTGGGGGTTCACCTGTGAAACATATTCATGGTTTAAAATGCCAATATCATAGACACAGCGTCGAGTGCCAGTTCACACTCCTGTACAGGATGGTTGCTTGATTAGAGGCGTTTAATGTAGACCTACAAGTGATTTTCAGACTACAGACCCTTAATGCCGTATGACTGGAAAAAGCAGTTATGTGTACAGCACAAGCTCTTATCCAGAGACACACACAGAAGTGCTTTGGAAAACATGCTGAAGACAGGCTACAGGTATTTATGTGCGAGATTAAATACGAAGAGTCTGGGTATAGAGACAGTAAGGGAATCTGCAGTTCAATCAGTCAAAGGTGCTTGTGGGGCTTGTCTGTTAGCTATAGAGTTTAAAACCAAAATACATTTGCAAATTATTTATTCTTAGGGATCTTTACAATAACAGAATTATTATTATTATTTCTTTTCTTCTTCTTCTTAATAATAATAATAATAATAATAATAATAATAATAATATTAACAGTAACCATAATGTTGTTATTATTAATTATTATTATAATTATCATATTAATAATGAATTAATTGATGACTTAATTAACAATAATAATAATAATTATTATTATTATCTATATAACATAGTTGAATTATCATCATTATCATAATAATTATAATAAAACATTGTTTAGAAACACCAAGATGGTAAACCTGAAATACTTTAAAAGATTTATTCATGCTTTTTTATACTGTAATTCTTATATTTGGACAATTTGCATTAGTGATGATAAAGCGAAGGAAGGCACTGGTACCGAATGAAATGACTGGATGTCCCGTATTGAGCTCACTCTATTTGTGCAACCATTGCACGTGAACTCCAGAATCTTCCACAAGGCTAGTCAGGCAGACCTGCAAGCTAGAGCTAACTGCACAATAGTAGAGAAACTGCTTTCAAAAGCTTTCACTCCATTCAAACTAAATGATTAATAAATGTTATTTTGTTTTCAATTAAGCCACTGAATATTGTGCCTTTCTCTGCTGTTTCACTTTCTGTGCCATTAACCTAAAGACAAGCAGGTGACCTTGAGTCAATGGCGAGTCAGTCCAGCCAGCAGTTCTAGCACTGTAGCTATTGTTCTACACTAGACTGTAGACTGAAAGACTGTAAGCTAGATACAAGGTATTGTAACACTAAGTTTAACATCACAAACTAGGAAATGATCAACAATGCTGCAAGTAATGATGTACTAACCTCAGTTTTTGGTAAGTATTCTTATCACGCTATACATACCTAAAATCTCATTTTTCAAATAGGATGGCACAGACAAAACTGTAAAATAGCATCATCATAAGGGAATTGTTTTTTCTAAATGTAGTTTATTTACATACATACATACATACATACATACATACATACTATATA
>JBBPDA010062737.1:0-13141 GCA_037974385.1 Arnoldichthys spilopterus | reverse complement strand
CCCTTCTTCGCTGACGCAACGAGGGAGGTGTGTCCCCTTACTGCCACCCTGCGGTTGGGCTCTGTAACAACTCCCGTATCTGCCGCCACGCAGATACGTTACAGATATATTATGTAATTGGGACACACTGTCTGTAAAGCTGCTTTGTGACTACGTCAGTTGTAAAAAGTGCTATAGAAATAAACTTGACTTGACTGTGAGTGTAAGGGTGAGTGTAAGGATCTTAGTGACTATGACAAGGGCCAAACTGTAATGGTTAGATGACTCAGAGCATCTTCTAAACGGTAGGTCTTGTGGAGTGCTCCTAGTATGCAGTGGTTAGTACGAAGGAAGGACAACTGGTGAAGTGGTGACAGGTTCATAGGCATTTAAGGCACACTGATATGCATAGGGACCAAAGTCTGATCCAATCCCACAGAAGATCTACTGTAGGACAGAAAAGTAAAAACTGGCTATGATAGAAAGGTGTCAGAACACACAGTGCACCATAGTTAGAACTGTTTTAGCAGCTTGAGGGGGACCTACTCAATATTAGGCAGGTGGTTTTATTGTTGAATGGAGTGTGTATATACAGTCTGCAATATTACTACTTCCAACCAAGATTTATTTCTGCACTGATATAGACATATCAGTCTAGAGGGTGTCAAATGAGCTGTCGTCAGCACTTTTTTGGGAGGGGGAAACTTATTCTTTACTTGAGATTGTTACTGAGACCTTAGATATAGTTATAGCACTTTTTTATTGCTCTCATACTAGCTAGGTGGATTTTAAGCTTTTACATAAACGTTATGAAGAAAGAGGAAGACTGCTTAAAACCCAAATTCAGTCCATGTTGTATGAGTGGAGCTACCTTTTAGCCCATAGTTGAACTGCTTCTCTAGAGACATGTTTGTAAAACTGTAAGCTAACTGAGAAGCTCTTAAAAAGGCATCCTTTTTTCCCCCAAAAGTTTTTAATATGATGTTTTAAATGAAAACTCAGCAAGGGCAACAAGGCAGAATTATCCCCTCCCCATTGTCTATGTAGATTACCTTCTCTATTAGATCACCTATGGGCCACCCTCCTCACACATGCTCATTAATTATTGACACACCACCTGGTCCTTAATTCCCGCAACTCTGCTGCCATGGCTTGTAAGTGTCTCCAAGTCAGGTGATCAGTCAATGAGTCATCCAGGGTCATGGGTGAAGCTACTGTTCAAGCTTGTTACATCAGTATTATCTGTCCCTGCTCCTGGGAAACCCCTGTTTGTTTTTTCTATTTCTATTTTTCTATTTTCTTTTGCTTGACTCAAGTAGTCTGCTCACTGACTTGCTCTTTCTATATTAAATCACGGGCATTAGAAAAGAGTGACCGTCAGACCTTGCAGGTAAAGAAGACTCTAGGCTTATTTCACAAAGCAAATTTTCTCAGTTGAGCTTAAACCCAGAATTGTCTAATTTAAGGCCAAAATGAAACTTTCCCAAACAAGCTAGATATAACATTTGCTTTCATAAGTTTTTCTGAGTCTGTAAGCAAGCAGGGGCTCATCCAAAATGCACACCCCCACCATTAACACATTTTTGACATGCAAATAATGTCTTTACCTGAAAGTCACACTTGAGTTGAAGTATTGATACCCTACCAAACAGCGAGTTCAAGTTCAAGTCACAGACTAGAAAAAAGCTACTCAAGTAAAAGTCTTAAAGCATCTAGTTTTTACTGTGGAAACATAATTACAAAATTAAAAAAAACTGAAGTAAAGTACAGATTCTACCAAATCATACCTAAGTAAAGTAGTGAATTATTACTATACAACACTGGTTGTGTTGTGTAAAAAAGAAGCTAAAACACAGTAGTGCGAGTGGAGTGTGTTTCTTTTCTATATTTCTTACAACCGTGGCCATTGAAACAGGGCAGTCTTTATAATGCTTTGCTCTTAAGGAAACCCATGCTACCTTCTATAGCAAACAGGTAACCATTGCTTAAAGAGCAATGCATTGTGGGTAATGTAGTTATATAGTGCCAAAAAGGTGGGAATAAGGGCAGAAATTAGGTGGGAAAAGAAATTGAGAAGCCATCGAGCTGCCAATTGGCCTTAAAGCCAAACACAGCCACTTCCCTGCGCTTCCGACAACAGGTAAAAGTTGTATTTTTAAGTGATTACATGCACTGTCTGTGCTGTGGCAGCTCCACACCACACACTACACGCTTTGTCTCGCACTCACACACAGCAACAAATGATATGTAGTGCTATACCTCCAAAGCAGGTGGGAAAAATGGCAGAAATTAGGTGGGAAAAGCATTAGAGAAGCCAAAGAACCGAACACACCGGCTTCTCTGTGTCGCTGACCATGGTTGAAAATATTAAATAGAGAAAAGTCATATTTTTAGATTTTTCATATATTGTAGTTGCACATAAGTCTAACTGAGAAATACTGTTTTGTGAGAAATCTCCAAGGCCAAGGAGGTTGTAGTGCACTAGCATTGTTAGCTAGATTACATAGCTAAAAACAGCACCCAATCTAAACTAACAGTGCAATCTTTCTTACACATACAGAATAAAATCACTTGAAAAAGGGCTGGGCAATGTGTAGAATATGTATTTATATATAACATATATTTTGAAGATACAAAATTAAGGGACATTCTTAATATCATTTTCTTAAAGTGTCTCATTATGTGCATGCTATGCACCTTTTTTGCAGCACTTGTGTCACCCATCCTGACTCATTAGCAAACTGCAAACCTTTAGCAAGAATGTTTTAGAGAACATTAGAGAACTTATATTTATATGGAAAGCACATGAAGAGGCCATGTACCACAGTAGACATTAGCCTTGAAATAACCAGTACTAATTATTATCCTGAATTAAATAAGCGCCAGTATTATACAAATTATGGTTATTTTCTATTATCTTTTATTGCTTCACTTTAATGTAATATGGGCATGAGCTTTTCCTCTGTGGAATTATTGTAATCAATGGTTCATTTAAAAATATATACAGTAGAAACAATTGCACATAATTATAGGCTATACAAACAGAACACCTGCTTATTAACTACATAAATACTTTAAACTCCAGTTGGAAAAATTACAATGAATAATTTTCAATCTGGCAAGAAACCCAGGCTACATGCGAAGGAAACTAAACACTCCAGTATATGAAACTCCAATTGTTCTCAGTTACTGCATTGTGGACACACAAAAACAGGGAACTTCTTCCCATCTTTTTGTTTGGAATATTTTGTTTACCACAGGTACTGACAATGGAAAACACTGTTCACTAGATCATAGTTTCTAATATGGGCATGATGCCAAGATCCAGGCAATATGACAATCGTTACAATATCATGAAATTGTCAGTGTATATGCATTTTATACATATGATTGTTGCTCTACCTGTGCACGTGTGATGGGTTAAATGCAGAGGTAACATTTTGTTGTGGTGCTTAAGTGTTTTCACAGGGACAAATAGTCAATTTCATGATAATAATCTCAGTTAAGAGAGGCTTTAGTGCAGGTGTATGACAAGTGGACTGACAGAAATGGTCCAAATAATTCTGTAAAGAGGTTTTGTTACATGTATTGTAAACATTTCTTGAACGATTTGGATATATAATTTGCCATCTCACATACTTGGCTCACTTACCCACAGTTGTTTCAAAGGAGAGAATTTGTGGACAAAGCATGGGCATGTCAGGTACTGTTTCTGGAGATCCCATCATCCATTTCAACCAGTGGACCTTTGCTTATATTTGCTTGTGTCATTAATGTCTGCTCCAGTTAAAATGATAATCATTTTCCCATCTCTATGTTATTGTATTCTAACAAGTGTTGCTCTGTCTTATCAATCCCAGTGCACTATTTTCATGTGTCCCATACCTTCTGTTGTTCAGTAAAAGCATCTGAGAATTTTTTCACACCTGTTAACGTTGTGCAAACATGATAGCCTTCTTTCCTCTGTAGCCTCTAATAGCCAGGCATCTGCTGTTGTCTTTCACAGTTGTGCCCCATATGCTTGTCATATTGCCTGTCTTTTCCCAGGTCCCCTCTGCCTAGCCTGGCGCCTGTTAATCCATTGCTGGATTGGCCATCACTGTTGCTGTGTCCCTCGCTGTCTCATTAAGCACAGTGCCTAAAAGTATTTATTTATTCCGCTAGTCAGGCAGCCATTGTAAATGCTCACCTTAATCAGCTGCTTAGTGATGGTGGTCTCTCCCATTTGCTGAGCAATATGCATTAAACAATGACCAGAGGCATCAGACAGTCTGTCATTTGGAATAAGTATCATGCATCATGTTTTCACAATATGGCAAAAATAGAATCTCTTGATACTTGAAGATATTTTCAGGATACACAATACGGGTTGTTGATATGGCAAAATATTATTTCAAAATATGTTCACACACTTCACTGTTCTAAACTCAATTAACCAGGACAAACCATGCTCTGTTTGTAATTAAACATGTATTTGGTTAGTGTTCTTGACATTCTTGAAGAATATCTGAAATATCTATGCATGTTGTTACATAATGTATTAACAATAACAAAATATATTATTACCCAGCTCTTATACACAGTATGGATTATAATTTGTAACAAAAAATGTGCCAACCAAACAGTAGCATCTCATCTAAACAGTATGTAGAAGACTAACATAACTAACAAAAAATTAAAAAACTAGAAAAAAAAAAATTGTTAAAATTTTGGTTGACAACAGCTTTTAATTGAATTCTATGTTTACTAGTGTGAGGGACATGCTTTCCTTGTAGGCCACAGAGCACCTGTGTACATCACTCTGGATAAGAACTATAAATGTAAATGTAAAAAAATTAAAAAAAAAATTAAAAAATAAATGCCACTTTGCTGATCTGTTCAAATTACATATCTATGTGATTAATAAAGCAACTGCGCTGACTTTTTCTGTTGGCATAATACAATAATAAAACATATCTCGTAATTTAAATGTGGTATAGATTAAAATTTGTAAGGCATGATTTTGAAATTGCTGGCAATAACTGCAGCAAACACTTTAAAAAGGTATTAAAGTAAAAGTAAAGCAGAAACAGGAGGAAAAATACTTTGGTAAAAATAGATTAACAAAATATTATAATGCGCTAACATCCAGTCACATAATTGATTCTGTGCAATTTTTGCAGCTACTGGACACAAGTTGTTTACAGGCTTTGTTTGGACAGAATCTGCCTTTTTAAGATATGCAAGTGTCACATACTCCATCAAACTCATGCATAATATGCTCAGAAAAGCATATTGTCATTAAATAATATTTATGTATGCACCAATATGGCAATACTAATGTTCCATTTTTATAATGTACATATCTGCTGATATATACGTTATAGAACATATAAACCTTTACAAATGTGCATATTGTAATTAAATCTACCTCATTTAACATGTAATATACAGTAAAATTAAACAAATGCAGACGTTTGTGGTTCTTGCACAGCAGCCAAACTTTGTATTCTTCTGTTATAAATCATCAAATATAGGTCTGAAATCTGTTGAATTTAAGTATCTTTAAAGCAGTTATTTGCCAATATTGATATGATTCAGTCATCATTGTATATCCCACAAGATAACGGTAACATATCCGATTGCTTGCCCCTGTGAGAGATTCAGCCCCCAGTTGTTGGAGTCAAACATCAGTGTTTCAAGCAGAGCCCAGCAAGGCTTTCTGTTTGCTCTGAGGTTCGACTCAGATCCAGGGCTTAGAGGGCCAGAGATCCTTCTTTTTGACAGAAATGCCTGATGGCAAAGAAAGTTTCAATGCCTTTCAAATGGCAGCCCCCCTGGAAGGGTAGTGCTTGTATTAGAACCTGGTATGAGGCCTATTTCCTGTACTTGGACATTATGTTTATGAGCTGTCATTCAGTTACTTTATATAATAGGGACTTTAAGCAACAATAACAGCAACAGCAGCCAAAAAGAACCTTTTTTTCTGATACAACAGGAACCCCAGTTTCATTTAGACACCAGAATATGAGCTTAAAATGAGTTATTCACTTTTTTTACTTTATCAGTGTAGTATTGGAATTTACACAGTGTAATGACTCTGCCTGTTCTTTGACCATTTTTTCACATTTTTCAAATTTTCAGGTGGCCTAAGACAAACATACCATCTTAGTAGAGTTGCTCCTTGGTAATATGACTACATTAACCTTCACTACAGCTGTCAATGCTTAAAGTTCTTTAATGTCTCTATTAGGGGTAGGAGAATTGGTATTAACGTGAATTCCATTATTCTTTCATTAAATTGATTGTTTTATAGCCTGGATATGGGCTGAATTCCAAAAAAGTGAACAGCAAGCAGGTTTGGCCCCAACAAACTAAACATCAGCTTGGACAGCTTAACATAATCTTACAAGCCTAACAAAAATAATATAAAAAAAGCTTTAACTGCACCACTGAGGTCTGCTTATAGTCACTCCTTTGTTTATTATTGTAGACACTGTCTATAGCAGTACAAGAGCAGGCAGCTAGTGTATTGTTTGCTTCTTGCCAAGTGCATGAAGCATTGCTTTTTTGCGATTAGTTTGCAGTATTTCCTATTTTTTTAAGTTGAGCAAAACAGCTCATAAAACCTGTACCACAGGTGCGAGGTAAACGGAATATGGTACACTTGATTTAGCCAGCCTAAAATAGTGACCTGTGTTTGATGCAGCAAACAATGAAATATTACTAGAAAGAATAGCAAAGTGCCAAATGTAATAGAGGATGAGACGCGGTAAAACCAAACAGGAGGAGAGGCTGTAGAATGGAAAAATGGTTTCATAAAATGCAGCTGAAGAAGCTGCACTTTTGAGGAAAGGTCTAAAAAATTTTAGTTTTTTTTGAAGAATAGCAAATTACTTGTTTTGAAATTGTTAACACATGCTCTACAGAGAACACAACAAAACAGTTAATTAACATTGCAATGTTAAAGCAACATTTCATATGTTAAATAAAGCATCCCAATGCTAAATTCTGCAAATAAACAGTTATTGTGCATTTAAACTTACAGAAATGTGTTCTCTGTAGAATATATGTTAAGAATGAACCTTGTATATATCTTGTATATATGTTTATTTTAATTTTTAAAAACTTATAAAGTCATATATTGTAATTGGGAATGCACAATGATATTGAACTCATAACACTATTGTTGGCTTGAAACATAATATCAGCATCTAAAGGATTTTAGAGTTATATGACAGATATTTCCAACTGATATTTGAAAATGCATCTGTTGCACACTGAAGTGCAGAAAGGTATTTAGTAGAAGAAGTAATTTTTTAATGGGGTACAGGCAGTCCCAGTTTCTGCATTAAAAACATAATATATATATTATGTTTTTAATATTTTTTTCCTATGCTGGTTATTATTGGCATCGCCCCACATTGGTGCATCTTTTATAATAATAATAATAATGATAATAATAATAATTGAATGATGATACTAATACTATTACTATCATTATTGTTGTGTTGTTCTGTCACTGCTATTTTTGGTGATTTGCCACAGATTGTGTGAATTTAAAAGAGGAATATGAAAACACCCAGTCACCCTGTGTACAGAAAATGTTAACAGAAAAGGCAAAAATAAATTATCAAGAGTTGGAATTCAGAGTGGAAGGAGAAAAGGAAAAAAAGCAAGTCTCACAACAAATCAATCTCAAAGTAGAACTCAGGAAAACAGACCAGAAGATCCAACAGCTACAGGCATTTCTTCCTAACCTACTCTCTCTCATTTCCATGAACAGTTATACTTTAATATAACTTCCTTGCGAAGCCAAACATAGCTGGTAAATGATTTCTCATTCTTGTGTTTTAAAATCAGAACTGTTTATGAATCTATGATTAGTGTTTTACACATATTTAGACTTAAAATATTGCCTAAATAAACTACCACTGGGCTGTATTAATCAGTGTAGGTGGTGTTAGATGAATATATTCTTATTTAGGTTGATCGACCATAGATCACCCCACCAAGTGTCCTTCTACTGTCTTCTCTTGGACACAACAGGTTCATATTCAAGATGTTTATTTGTCACAAACAGTTATACTAGTACAACATGTAGGGAAATGAAGTCACCTCAACTTCAACAGCAGCCTTAAATTTCAGCCAAGATGTGACAATGGCAAGGAAAACTCTAAATATCTGAGTTAGTTTACATGACAAAATCTTGAGAGAATGTGATCTCACAAAGGGGATTGTATGCTCTCTGTGATGACACCACAAAAAGAGAGAATGGATTTTACTTGCATGTTGAGAGTAAATATTCACATTATATGTGAAATTATTCAAATAGTGCACTATGATTACACATTATATAATAACCAACAAGCCACTTTTGCTTGTATTAGTACTCACTGTCAAGTTATCATGTAGATGTACATTATAGCTTGAAATAACAAACTAGTTTATCTGGCTTTGTGCATTGTCTATTAACCCCTTACTCCATACTTCTTATTTTATCCCTTACCCCTGTTCACCAGTTGCCAGGACCCCAACAGGATCACCTGTTTTATACATTTTTAAACACCTCCATATCACTTCTGGACTGAAAATAATCCACCAACCAAAAATATCTAGCCAACATTGTCTTGTGGTCACAAAACACAAGACAATGTTTCCTGAAGAGCATGTGGTTTTCCTGAAGAGCATGTTGGTAATTTTCATGTACTTAATCTAAGCTATATCATTTTATAAAATTACTAAGCTAACTTTTATTTGAAAGTACATAATGTTGGGTATGTGGCACAATTAATTGTCTGGGAGCAAAATAATACTTTATGTTTTTGGACAGATTTTGAGTCAAAAATTGCATGGTTTCACCTTTAGCATAATAAATGATCAACATTGTATTAAAAATATTTGGGGAAAATGGAGTGTCCAAACATGTAGCTCATTTTACTGATGTTTTGTGTTCATGGTCCTGTCATTTCTGGCATTTAAAAAATGTTGACCCAAAGCAAAACAAAGTGGAGAAGTCAAAAGATGGCTAGAAAGTATTTTGTAGGTTATTCCTACACATACTTATTTCCATACCAATATTTAATTTTTTTTAAAAAATCATCAATTAAATTAAGAGGAGCCCAATTATTTTGATATTTATGACAATATTTTAGCTGTCATTATGGGTTCTGCTGTTTTTTTATTAGCATGGTAACATGGCAGTAATTTGCTTGAACAGATTCTTTATTGCCAATAACATGTTTAGATTACATTTTGTTATATACATATCATTAGTGCTAACCTACATTGCTTAATGTGAAGTGCAAACTAAAACTTAAGAAGGCTGCATGAAGAGCTAGGGTCTAGAAGCATAAAGAGAACGTTTGCATTGCAGAACTCCTTTACCCTCCACTCTCCTGGGAAGGCTTTCTACGGTATTTTAGAGTGTGTATGTGGGAATCTGTGCCGGTTTAGTCAAATGGCTCTTTGTAAGGGCAGAAACAGATGTTGGATGAGGTTCAGTTCATCCCAAAGTTGTTTAAGTGGGTTAAGGTCAGGACCCTTTGCAGGGAGTTCCTTTACACTAGCCTCATCACACCATATGGTACTTGAGTGTGTTCACAATGAAAAATAGTCACTTTCACTTTTGCTTTGTGCACAGAGCTCATCAGTATGAACATTCTACTGCCATTGTTTTTCTGTGGAGGCTACAGGACTATGTGCCATATTGTGTATACCTTTTAGCAATGGTTGTGGCTGAAACACCTGAATGCAATAATTAGGAGGGTGTCCACATACTTTAGGCCTTATGGTGTATGGCAAAAATACATATCTTCATGTTTTAAACCTTAGGCTTATAGGTTGCTTTATCATGTGCTAATAAAGTACATAGACACTGAATATTTCTGATTGGTAGTTGTTATTGTGATTATGCAATAGCCAATTATAACTTATAAATCAGCAAAACATATACATATTATTAAACACAACATTATTGATGTTAAATTTCACAAACACATAATTTCCACAGAAAAGCACTGCCAGTCTGGACCCTCTGGAGTTGCACAAGTGTCACCATGCCCAGTGCCAAGCATCAGCAAGAGGGATAAAAAGCTGTGAAGCAGTGGAATTTAGTTCTCTAGAGTGATGGAGCTCTACATTTATATAGTGCCTTTCTAAATCCCGAGGTTAAATTCAACAATTTAACGAATTTCAACAATGGATGTACAAGAACACAAATGAGAGTGAGAGATCAGAACAGCAGATGAAACACACACTTTTGAGTTCTTGCTGTTGGTATGCATTTGACTGTTGGATCTCAGCATGTTATACAAGCATGACACATCTGGTTACCGTGCCTCCCTTCATAAAGTTTGTCAAGAGTGAGACAGCAGTATAGTTAGGTAACTTAACCATAAGCAGTAGACAGTGTAAAGTGAATGGTGTGCGAACTTTTAGCATTATTAATTTGTACAATTTAAGTGAATTGCAGATAGTACACTCCCAAGTATAAGCTTAATGCAATTAATTTTCACATGGAAGGCTTTCAATACTTATTCTAGCAGAGTAATCAGTGTTACCAATAGTGTCCTATTGTTGCATAATGGACCAGCGCACTGGTGACTGTACACGCTGCTCCTGGGAGGGTGGTTTTCTATTCCCACCTCTTCCCGATGGTTTAACAGATTGTGCTGCTGTAAATTCAGCTTAGACACCCTATAGATCTCTGGGCAGTGGTGGCCAAGTGGTTAGCACATTGGCCTTTTGGTTAGGACATTGCCCTTGGGACCTTAAGGCCCTAAAGTCCTACCTCAGGCACTACTACGCTTGAGCAAAGTACCATCTCACAACACTGCTCCCCGGGTGCTGTTAATAGTTGCCCACTGCTCCCTGCATGTGTGATGGGTTAAATACAGAGATCACATTTAATTTTGGTGCTTGAGTGTGTTCATAATGACAGTGACTTTCAATTTTCAATTTTACTTTATAATTTGTTCCACATAAATATCACAGTTCACTGACTGAAAAAATCCTTCAACAGGTTTGTTAGGCTTCTTTCACTTAAGGCTTTGTTAACCCCTTGAAACGAACTGCATAATCATTAGGTCAAACTTGTTTGTAGGATAATAAAACAGTCAGGAAGTGTAAAAAAGCATATTCAATAATTAGATATTAACATCAGGAAGCACTGCATTCTGTAACTGATATAAAGGGATCAGTACAACATTGAATGTGGGATTAGTTATATTGTCTTTCAGGATCTTATAAAATGCTCTTTCTTTAACGTATCCCTCCTTGTTCTGGGAAATAGACAGACAAGAGCTATCCATTATGTTGCAATACTTCAGCCTAGTTTATTAATTTTGCCCAGCAGTACTCCCTTTTTTCTGCCAACGTGGCAGTATTTTGATTTCAACAGATTACTAGCATCAACTAGCTGAGCTCTATACAGAATGAACCAATGTATCTCCCACTATATGAAAGTGTGTTTGACAGCACTCCAGCGTAATCATTTTAGACACATTTATACCTGGTCAACCATGGAAGACCTATACAAGAAGCAGAGTCAGTTAGGAGCTACAGCTAATAACATGTTTTGAGAACAAGCTCCTGTTCAGTGGCTGATCACTTTCTGCTCTAAGATATTTTCACAGTTGCATTTGCTGCATCCTATGGGGGTCTGAGCTGAGCATTGGTGCATTGGTGGTTCAGTGGTAGAATTCCTGCCTGCCAGAAGGGAAGCCTGGGTTTGATTCACAATGCATGCTTTCTTTGTGGGCAGTGGTGACCTAGTGGTTAGGACATTGCCCTTATGAACCAAAGGTTGCAGATTCAGGTCCCAGCACGAGCACCACTTAGGTACCCTTGAGCAAGGTACTGTCCCGCTACACTTCCCCAGGGGTTCTGCTGATAGCTGCCCGCTGCTCCACGTGTGCACATGTAATGGGTTAAATGCAGAGGTCACATTTTGTTGTGGTGCTTGAGTGTGTTCACAATGACAAATAGTCACCTTCACATCATAGGGGTCTCTTTTCATTGGTGGACAGGGAGAGAGGCTAATAAATTTTACAGCTACAAAACAGTCAGTTATTGTAAACCTGTATGCAGTGAAAAAAAATGTGCTTTGAATTGCCTGATTAAAACCTGTACATTAGTCCCACATGACTGTAATATATCACACCAACATGATTATTGCCAAAAGAGAGTAAATTAAAGGCAGTTATTGGTTTGGTGTTACATATTGAATTTAAGTGAATCTAGTGTACACATTTAAATCAAGTAATTTAAGGCACATGTGTTTCACTGGGATGTAGCCAGTGTAGTAAGGCATTTTTAGTGATAATGGAGATGTTGCACCCTTTTTTCTTGTTTTATTTTGTTTGTCAAATCAAATGATCAGTAGATGCAAACCATTAAAATGTAATTACTTGAGAGAAATCATTTTTTCCAAAAGCTTGGGCAAATTATCTTTTGCAAATGTTTCTGACTGTATTTAATAAAAAAGGCCAGGTCCCTCATGCCAGTAATTCTAACAAGTCTTTTAATGCAGATGATTGTCTTACCGAATCTACACTGTTTGTAATAAAAACAGGGCCATTTGCTTTCATATAAGCCATTTTCCTAATTTTCCCACAATTTCTGTTCTGCAATTTTAGAATGCAGAAGTAAATCAACAGAAGTAATTATAGAGAGATTGCGTTGTATGAATAATTCTCACTTGTGTTTAGAATGAACACATACATAAAGGCAAGTTTAATTATTGCCATCAATTCCATATGATATACAATAAAAAACAGTATCCAGTATCCAGTTTTAGTCCTCCATTTGCAGCATGATCACACTAAAACCAATAGCTTATTATTCATTTACCATTTATTGTTATTACTGTTTATTGTTTGGTAACTACCCTGAACAAAAAAACATTCTTTGAATTTGATTGTTGGTTCAAATATGATTAAAATGTGATATGAATTAGGGTCTGACTGATATGAATATTCTGATACAGTACCTATTCTAATGGGCTAAAAAATTCAGATAACCATTAATATGGTGCAGAGCCAACAATCTTTCTCTGAACGTGGATAAAACAAAAGAGATGGTTGTTGACTTCAGGAGGGCACAACGTGATCACTCCCCACTGAGCATCGGCGGGTCCTCAGTGGAGACTGTCCAGAGCACCAAGTTCCTTGGTGTTCACATC
>JBBPDA010062706.1:0-13142 GCA_037974385.1 Arnoldichthys spilopterus | reverse complement strand
TTTGATGTGCTATCTGTCACTGTTAAAATAAACCTACCATTAAAATGATACTGTTCTGAGACTTTTCATTTCTTTATCATTGGACAAACTTTCAAAATCAGTGAGGGGTCAAATAATTATTTCCTCCACTGTAACTCATTTCCATTTTTGTAAAATGCAATAAAAACAAGAATCTGTGATTTGTTTATTCTTTTAACCCTTTCAATAACTGACTAAAGTTCAAAGAAAAGATGTTAAATGTTTTTACTGGCCAACTTAAATCTAGAATTTGACACCTGCAACACACAAAAGTTGGATGGATAGAGGCGTGTTTACAACTGGAGAATTTAGCATGGAGAACTCAGTGTCTGTTTATCCCGAACACAAGCTGAAACGTGTTTACAAAAGTGCTCCTGAATCTATGTGGCAATATTTATTTATTTTTACTAAATTATATTTAGTACATTTTCGGAGGCCTCAAAGGTCACGCACATTTAACAGTGGTTTACAGCCTTACCCTACATGGAATGAATGTTTTTTCACAGTATTATGTACTGTAAATGGTGAAAGACCTACATTCTTTGGAATCTTGCATTTACAAAGTTTTACACAAAATCTTTGCTTTGACACATCTTTTTTTGCACTTTTGTTAGTTAAACAAATGATGAAGAGATTTTACAAACAGATTTTTGTTTTTATTGCATTTGCCAAAATGTAAAATGAAATAAAATATAGAAGTTCTCAGGAAATGGGGTTTGAATGATAAAAGATGATAAATAAATACACACATAATGAATGAAAAAACAAATCAGCCTTTCAGACATCATTTCATTACCTAACCTTCTCAACCAGAATCTCAACTTGAAACTGGTGTCAGTTGTACCCACATTTGTGTAAAAAAGTGACAACACAGGTGTAAAGCCAGAAAAATGGCCACATCCCCTGCTGCAAGAACCAGGTGCAGCTTTATGTGTGAAAAGCATACACAGCTGCAGAGAGAGCCAACAAGATGCAAGCCATCCTTGATATCATACAGTAATAAAAATATTTCTTCACCCAAGTTTTAAAAATCACCAGTCACCAGGCTGCAGGTTTCATCGATCCTACTCATTCTTTTTTAGATAGTAAACCCCTCAGCCATAACATTAACACCACTGACAAATATAGTGAATAACACTGACTATCCAGTTATTTCAATACAGTGGATCCTGTCAGGGGGTGGAATGTATTAGGCAGTCAGGTGAACAGTAAACTCTTAAAGTTGATGTGCTGGAAGCAGGACAAATGAGCAAGTCTGAGCCCCTTTGCCAATAACTTTATTGTAACTGAGTCAGAGCCTTTCCAGACCTGCAGGTCTTGTGGAGTGTTCCAGGTGTGCAGTAGTAAGTACCTACCAAAAGTGATCCATGGAAGGACAATTGGTGAATCATTGACTGGGTTATGGACCCACAAGACTCATTGATGCATGTGGGGAGTGAAGGCATTCTGGTCCAATCCCACAAAAGAGCTACTGTGGTCCAAAATGTGAATGAATCAGAGCTGTTTCAGGCTGTTTCCATGAGGGTGACCTACTTATTAGTGGGCAGTGGAGGCCGAGTGGTTAGGACGCTGCTTTTGGGACTTGAAGGTCGCAGGTTTGAGTCCTGGCCCGGGCACTACTGAGGTACCCTTGAGCAAGGTACTGTCCCACTACACTGCTCCCCAGGCACTGTGTGGCAATGTGATGGGTTAAACGCAGAGGTCACATTTCGTTGTGGTGCTTGAGTGTGTTCACAATGTCAAATAGTCACTTCACTTATTAGGAAGGTGTTAATGATTCGGCTTGTTTTGACTCTACTATTAATTGTCCTTAGGCCACAGCTTGGGGCAGGATGCCATTCGAGCATCTGGGGCATGTTTTACATCTCAAGGTTAGAGGCTGTGCCAGGGAGATGTGTGTCATGGGTCTAGACTTCAAAAATCAAGGTAAATCTTGAGGTTAGTGAGTGTCGACGTGTCATCAAGGAGAGGTCAGGATTCACCAACATTATTTTTAAATGTTTTATTTAAAAGAGAGAGAGAGCAATTTTAAAGTGAAATGAAATGTCTATTGGAAAAAGCATCCTCCCCTATAAGTGGGAGCTCCCAAAAACAAGTGTTAGGCAGAAAGATCAGGAACACAGGGTTTCAATTTGCATTGATGGTCTCAACCCATGCACTTGACCATGTTAGAGTTATTGATGATCAGGCGTTAGCTGTGCAGGACTGTGTGGACAATAGAAAAAGTACAAGACATGTTTTTGGTGCTGTGTAGTGATGAACTGCTTGATTGATCGGACACTAGATTTAACAAGGGGTTAGAAGCGGTCAGTGCGGGAATAATTGCTCTACAGGTGCCGCTGATTACTCCTCTGAAACTGTAACTGGTAATTGGAAAAAGTCATCTCCCTACTTTACCTGCCTACAGTGAATGTTGGTCTAGTTTGTATTAACGTATGAGATTATTTGGGGGATTGTAAAGGCTGAGTTAAGATCTAGTTAGCAGGACAGAGATCAGGCTATGAGTGAGAAGGTCAAGAGAGAGTGGATTTGATGTAGGTGCCTATAACATATGCACCTAAATTTAATGCTAAGACACTAAAACTGCAGCTCATCATGAAACCTGCGCACAAGCCAGTCCACAGTCATGAGGTGCAGGGCTTAAAAAGGAAAGTGAAACAATAATGTCATCAAGTTTGACATAAAAGAAGAAATGAAAGAGCAGTTTTGAAGAAATCAAGGTCTTTGTCTTTTTTTAATTGGCTGCATCTCAAACGGCATAATACCACACTACATAGTGTGTATAACAGTACACAAGCATCTGGAAAGTATTCAGTAATGTAATGTATGTAAAGTTTAGAAGTGTGTGGTTTGGGAAACAGGAAATGGCACCGAATGTCAAAATAAAAGCTTCTTTTTGTATCAGTATCAATATCAATCTGATAGTGATAACAAATGAAATTTTAGACAGGCACCTGGGGTGGTCAGGGTGTCCTGATATCTGATATATGTGTAAAAAAAAAGTCCAACTGAGTCTCAGGGAGCTGTGTAAAGTCTGTCAGACATATAATTGAGCCTGTATGTAGAGAAACGATGCTCTGCTGAGCTTTTCTGCAGCAATTTCTGGGGTACGTCAGACAAAATCTGCACCAGTTCGCATTTACTGCTCTGTTTTTCCATTATCCCAACAGTACTGAAGTTTGGTAATGAAACCTTCCTGATCATTAAAGTGTGAGAGTAAGGAGTCGGGTAAGCAGACACTCTCTCTCTAACCAGCTCAGTGTCTTAATAAGCTGAGATACGTAGCCATCTCCCTCATACTGAGCAGGTCCCTCATGCTGCTGAAACAGCTCTGACTGTGGTGCACTGTGTGTTCTGACCCCTTTCTATCAGAGTCAGCATCTACTTTTTAAACCACAGTCGCTCTTCTGTGGGATTGGCCCAGTCAGGCTACACAATCAGTGAGCCTTGAGTACCTATGACTATGTTAATGTTGCCAATTTAACAGTCTGGTGGTGGCCTAGTTGGGGCATTGGTGGCCTAGTTGGGGCAATGGTGGCCTAGTGGGGGCAATGGTTGCAGAAGGTTGCAGGTTCTGAGGTACCAGCTGGAATCCTTTGGAAAGGAAAGAAAAGGAGAGGAGAGTTACTGGCACCTGAGCGAGGCCTTAATAACACGATATGACATGTATAAGTGGCACTAACAGTGTCCCTCACTTTCATAATTCACAATTCACTCCTTACCTTACTGCTCTCTGGCACAGCTGTGTGGCTCTGGCTGAAGGAGTGTGTATTCTGATTGGAGAAATCATTCACAAAGAGAAGTTAACACCATTATTTAGGTTTGGAGTCACAAGAGTCACAAGGAAAAAAGTTTAATTAGAGCCTAATGTGTTAAAAACACTGGTAAAGCTTCAACATCAGTGTGGTTTAGGACACAGTATCAGGGACGAAGAGGAAACTGATCAGATTCGTCTGTATTTATGAAGGTAAAATCTGATTCTAGATCAGCACTTCTAGACTCTGTTGTGTAAAGTGCTGACCCACAGCGTTCAGCTACATGGTGAGGTTTAGTTCAGTTTGATAGTCCACAGTAAGTGGCACTGTGTCCTGAACCACATGCACAAGTCTGTGGCACCTTAATGCAGAGCTGGATGTGATTAGAGCAGGTTGGGAAAAGGTTGTGATGTAGTTACACAAAACATTTAGGTGACTATTGACGTCAAGGGCCCAGTTTTGACCCTGATGCAAAGTGTTTAATACCGGTGCATTCGCCTATTTCACACCTTGTGCACACGTTCTCTAAATAGCACGATTTTGCCAGTGTTTCCTGCTTATGTGAGTGGTGCTTTTTAAATGAGGTGAGGCTGGGTGCATTGTTAGTGCGTTGGTATTTTAATACAGCTAAATGTCATCAGAGCTCCCATTAATGATTTGATCTGGTTTGACAAGTAACAACACCACTACACAAGCAATGCTACATAGCTCATGTGCCCCTGCCGTGTAAAGGTGACGTGCCAATTCCACTGGTTTATTGCATGTTAAGCCCAAAACACATCACAGAATAATTTAATAATTAAACAAGCATAATTTAAAGAGTAAGGACAACATTTTTGCTCCTTGCACTGGCACAAAGTCTGTTTTCCGCCATCAATGTAGCAAAATGGATTTGGACACGCTCATAAAAGTTATTTGCGCCTTTCGCTTTATGTTTTGCATTAGATCGTCAAAACAGGTCTCTTAGTCCTCTCCATCAGCACAAGTTAGTTAATATCACTCAAAAGCAAAAGCAATGGCTGATACTGAACTACATTGCCTGCCATCAGCCTTGCATTATAAGGTGTGTGAGGAAAAAGCTTGGTCTATATAGTGATCTGCATTCATTTACTACAATCAGTCAAAACCACAGTTACTGTCAACACGTAGAGTGGAAAGTTTTTTTGTTCTTGCAGAGACACCTGATATCTATTAAATATATATCTAATATATATCAAAAAATATCTATTGCAGGTTTTTCAGTTTGCAACAATGACAAAAAAGCAATTTACAACAGTAACAAAAATATAGGGAGTGAAACCTGGCCATGTTCACCCCTGAGTGTACGCAGTTATAAGTAAAGTGGTTGTTGAAATACTATGGTGTTCATTGGCTCCTCCGCATTGACACGACACACTCATCTTAAGAGAAAAACCGCAACGAGCTACAGAAACAAAGTGATGCCTGGTTCACAGAAAAATATGCAAAAGTGTAAACTGAATGATCATTTATTAATTACAGAATTTAAAAACCTGAGTAGAAATTGTGCTGTAGATGTAAATCTGTATGAACTGATGTTGTGTATTTCATCCTCATAGTCACGGTTTCAAACCCAATGTGCTGAGCAACAAAAACAGCGTCACTGTTTAATTACTCACGGACTGCAGCGTAGGTCGCGTCCCAAAGATGTAACTTACTGCTGACAGTGTGATCGCTGGTATTTCCTCCACCTGCAGAATGACCGAGAAGAACATGACAAACAAACAAACAAACAAACGAGTAAATAAATAAATCCTTCACTTTTCCTTTATTCATACATTACAATATTTAAATAGAAATCTGTAAAAATATGTATCGCTGTGGGCACAAAACCACAGGAGAAATTTATTTACAAATTATTATTAGTTCTGTACCAACAGTGAGAATATTTCATTGTCTCAGAAAGAGAAAGTTTTCAGGAGAAGGAAAAAACAACTTATAGCAGAAGTTGATGTAAACTTGAGTTGGGAGGGTGTATGTGTTATTAGGGGGAATATAGTGTAGAACATATTTCCAAGACATTATTTATGAATTTCTACAAGAATCACATTGCTGTTCATTCTAAGTTTCTTTAAAAACCCTAAATATATAATACAGTGGGCTCTGGCAGTGCAGCACTACTTTACTAGAGTAAACCACAAGCCTTCAGCTAAAGAGGAAACCTTCTGAACATTCTGAGCTGAAAGAAGCTGCTTAAAGAAACAGAGAATCACGTTTGGTGCAGAAGTAAGTGGTTAGAAGTGAACTAAGGAGCACGAATCCTCCTCCTGCTGGGATGAGCCAGACTGGAAAACCGTCAGCAAAAAGAGAGTCTTCAGCCGGTTCTGCAGCTCCTGAAGCAGAGTTATAATAAAGTTTTATACACTTTCAGAATAAAATATTGACTAAAAGACTGTAAATCTAAAGAAGAAAATGTAAAGTTTGTCTTTTACAGGCTACAGCTACAGTGCACAGACTTACTCAGGTGAACCTCCTGATACACAAGGCTGCAGTTGATCCCATCAAACAGCTCACAGTGGTAGAGGCCCAGATCAGTCTGACTTACATTATGGAGGAGGATGGAGAAGTTTCCAGATTCTGAGAGTTTGGAGAAGGGTTTAATGCGTCCGCCTCTGTTACTCCAGAACAGTACAACACCCTGCAGCTTGATCTCCAGTAGATTATCTGTCATGATGTTCCTCTGACTCCACACTGCTGCTATTTCTGCAGTCTTGTCTGATCCCAGGAGGGTTTGCTCAAAGTTACATGGCAGCAGAACATCAGAGCCGAGCTCAGGGGTGATGTTGATGCTGCTGATCAGTTTATTGTTGCATTTACTTTCAGCTGCAACTGAAGAAAGATTGTGTTTGTGAAGAGTCGTGTGCTGGTTGAACAGCTTTGTTTCAGCTGTAACAGTTTTTACTAAATCACACGATTGTAGAATTAGATGAAGAAACAGAGCCCAGTACTAGAACATCTTACAGGAACACACACTGTTCACAAACACAGATCAGATCATATAGAGCTGCCACTTACCGCTGATACAGGGCAACAGCAGCAGGTGCATCCACACAGTGAAGAACAAGAAGCACTTCAAGACCATCGTACATCTGTTACTTCCAGACTGAAGAAACTGTGTCTCGGAAAGACACAAAATGACAACCACGTGATGCAATTCTCTCACTTCACTCACAGCCACTTCCTGATACTGTCTGAAGCAGATATATACGTATATCTGTTAATGACACAACAGATCTCTAATTAGAACGTTAGACCGTGAAGCTGCTTTCATGCTTGATCAGTCTAAAGATGTTTTTTTCTGATCACAGCATGAGCTGCTGATGTTTCTGCATTATTGTCTTTATTTAAACGCGTATGATATAGAATTTATGTTGGAAAAGTGTGAATAAGATGCTATACATGGTCACGTAAAAGTATTAATATGAACAAAAGGTTTGAACAAAACAAATAAAAACTGCTGGCCAGGTGCACACACATACACCCTGATCACACCTCCTGCAGTAAAGTGATTAAAACCACAAGCACATTTGTTCTTAACTCTACCATAGAGACACTGTTAGTGAGTCTAAGGCTGGTGCTGTAACATATGCCTGGTTAAGTTAGAATTCCAGTGATGCAGACCGGCTCTAGCCAGCAGAGGGGGCCATAGCTCTCCTCACACACACCCACCCACACACACACACACACACGCAAATATACATATACCTACCATTACACCACCAACAGCAACCTGTTCACAAAAGGCAGGGTGGACACCAAATTTTGACCCTACCATCTGAATGTTGTAGCTGAAATCGAGCTTTATCAGACCAGGCAAAATTTTTCCACTCTTGTATTGTCCAATGTTGGTGAGCCAGTGCAAATTGTAGCCTCAGTTTCCTGTTCTTCGCTGACAGGTGCAGCACCCAGTGTGGTCTTTTGCTGCTGTAGCCCATCTGCTTCAAGGTATGATGTGTGTTCAGAGATGGAATTCTGCATACGTTGGTTGTAATGAGTGGTTATTTGAGCTACTGTTGGTTTTCTATCATCTCACACCATTTGTCCACACAACTGCTGTTCACTGGATAGTTTCACTTTTTCTGACCATTCTTTGTAAACCCTAGTGATGGTTGTGTGTGAAAATTCCAGTAGATCAGCACTTTCCCAAATACTCAGACCAGCCCTTTTGGCACCAACACCCAGGCCACATTCCAAGTCTCTTAGATCCCTTTTCTTTCTTCCCCATTTTGAGGCTCAGTTTGAACTTCAGCAAATTGTCTTCACCACGTTTGGAAGCCTAAATGCATTGATTTGCTGCATGTGATTGGCTGAATAGCTATTGAATAGGTGCACCTAATAAATTGGCCATTGAGTCTGTATATATAAATTACACTAACACAGACCATTTTATGTAGTTCTCGGTTAAATGTATGTGTGTGGATTTGTCCACACCTCATAAGCATCTGTATTCTGTCATCTCTTCACTCATACATTTCATCTGAGTGCATCTACCCCATGCAGTTCATCACATCAGCACAGCTGCTCTCAAGATAAAATTCAAGCAAATACTTTCTAATTGTTCTAAAGTTCTAAATTACAGCTCACTGACTGAAAAGTCAGGTTTTGAGTTAAGTATTGAGTTTGAGTGCTTACAGATCAGCTGAACTGAGCTAAAATATGAACTGAGTGCACTGTAAACTGTAACACGCGGTGAATTTACTTACAGTAATACAAATATCCACTTTCCCAGATATTGTCAGTCAGCCATTCTGTATCTAGGGTCTTAATTTTGCTTCCTAAATTACAAGCAGCTACAAAGCCAACATTGTTAACGCTAACTAATATTAGAACACAGTACACTTTTCTTTCTTTTTTTTCTCTCAGCCCACTCAGATCCATGCTGTTCTTCACTGAGGTGGTGCAGAGTATGACTTACTGCTCACAGTTCCTCACCTAGCTGTTAAAAAGATTCTGTTTCTTTTAACCACACATTAGTGCACATGTAGTCTTTTTTTATCAGGTAACTGAACACTCGGAGTCAACATTCTGCTGAGCTTTAGATAATGTAGCTCCTCCTGAAAGACAATTAATCAGAGAGAAAAAGATTTGCTCCCTGGTAGAACAGTCACACATGTACAAACTGCACTTAAATCAAAACGTAAATGGCGTCAAACCAAGTTAGTAGTATATAAACTAGCATGGAAGGAGAGTCTCCACAGATACATAAAAGCTCTTAGTGCTGCTGGAACAACACCTGCTCTTGCATATAGACCTCCAAAGCATAGTTTCTGGGGGAGTTAAACAGAGGGAAAAGATGATGAATATAAAATGATATTAAAGTGAATCAAGTTCCACTACAAAAACACCAAGGAGCTCAGAGCACATTCACTTCTACAAGAGTTAAATGCCCATGTGGACTAGGCCTAAGTAAGTGTTCCAAACCTATGGCACAGTTGCACTGAGCTCTTAGTTATTAAAGACATTCTCATGAATGGAATAGTTAAGAATGTAGCTCGAGTTATAAAGTACATGAATTTATGAACTAAGTCTACAAAAACAAACCCAAGAAGTCTTCAACTGACTTTTGGTTCCCAAACAGCGTTTTAAACAAGAGATATAAAGAGTGTGAAGAGCCTTTCAAAGGTTTAAAGAACCTTCACGTAATGTAACAATACCTTATCAGTTTCATAGGGTTCCTCATAGAACCTGTACGTTATGTAGAGGGCTTTTAAAAGTCCCCCGACACATCTCAGCATTATTTACATCTCAGCACCTTGAGGTGATTCTCTCATGAAGTACCAACAGAATCATCTGAAACTAACATGTTTCCTCTGTGGCACCATCCAAAGAACTATTATCACCCTCACCGCCTCCCTTTTCTTAGAAATGTTTATTTTGACCGTACATTTCCTGTAAAGAGGTTTTCGCACCCCATCACCTCCCTGTTCCTGTTCTACAGTCCTGTCTCTTATCATGAAGGTGCGTCTTGTTGAAAGATGAGGGCCAAAACTTCAGGCCATGTTCTCAGAATTTTCCTCCCTCCTGTAGTCCTATAATCTCTAGCACAGCAATGAGGATGGATTGGTGAGATAAAGAATCAATGTACATGACATCAAATGCACCTGAAAGAGCCCAGGATAAAGCACTTCTAGTTCTCCTATTGAATAAGTTGCGAAGTAACTATAGTTAAAAAAACGTTTAGTTCACAATGAATATAATCTTAAGTGCTTATTGAATTAAATATGTTATATTATGGCGTATGGCCTTTTAATCATAATTTTCATAGTGGTGTTGTTTAAAAATCTGAATTAAATTAGTCATCTACATTAAAAAGCATAAACTAATTTTTATCTTGGCCCTGCTTCATACAACTATAAGGTGTTAACCAAAGGAAATTTGCAGCAGGTTGCCAGTGCCTCACTGCAAGATTTGTGTTGACTTGTAGTTCAGACTAACCCTCACATCTTCTTTCATTGTAAAGCAAGACCTTGCATCTCCATGTCTTTAATTTGGCTTTTTAAGAAAACAAGCAAACAAAAAAACTATTTTAAAACCTAGATGAACTAGATGAATAGTCCAATAGACCTTGATGAATACACCATTAGAAATGGTACCAAATTACACTGGGAAAATGTTGTTTCAGGATCTTTCACTGAAGGTTTCTTCCTTTTTTTGGAGGCACAAGGTTTAGTTGTGATATTAATAATATAAAAGGTCTGTTTAATCCAATGTCATTTACAAGTATTGGACATTTGGTTCGGTTTCAGCTTTTGAAGGTCAACCTAAAATCAAAATGGACCTTTTAAAACCTCGTCAGTTGTCCCAGATCATATTAAGCATGAACAGTCATTTCACACAGGGCAAGAGTAAAAGCCCATTGTGACGTACACGCCCCTCGTGTTTTCCATGTGTCTGTGTTTTGGTTGTCCTTGTGTTAGTCTAGCCACGCCCCTGTCAGCTGTGTCACGCTCCTAGTCCCAGGTGGAGGTAATCTATGTTCAATATTTAAACCCCTTGTTTTGTGCTGTCCCTTGTCGGTTCTCTATGTAGCTGTGGTTCATGTTTTGTGTATTATTCGTCCTTTGGAATAAATCTTAAAATTCTATCGAAAGCCTGCATTTTCTCCCTAAAACCGTAAAACGTTACCATCTTCCATTTATTCATTTCTGTTTTTCCATTCAAGT
Source organism: Arnoldichthys spilopterus (assembly GCA_037974385.1). Taxonomy (NCBI): domain Eukaryota; kingdom Metazoa; phylum Chordata; class Actinopteri; order Characiformes; family Lepidarchidae; genus Arnoldichthys; species Arnoldichthys spilopterus. The sequence continues at coordinate 2,188 of JBBPDA010062706.1, read as the reverse complement.
CCATTTTTCAGAGTAATGACAAAAACACAGAAAACATGTTTAACAGAAAATGACACAAGCCTCAACAACTAAAGATCAGATTTTTCAATATTTATTGTGTCCACCCTTTGTTTTTATCACAGCTCCATTTCTTTAATGAACCTGACAGTTGTTTCAACACCTCTGAAGTTTAGTCTAAGAAGCCGACTGCGATTTCTGCTTCTTATCGTTCAAGTAGTTCCACACACTTTCAGCGATGTTGAGCTCTAGGTTCTGGAGCAGTCAGGTCATTGTTCTGAGAACATCAACAGCTTTCTTTGTTTGATTTGCAGATGTTCTTCTACACTTAGGTAGCTCAGAGACCATCCCGAACATCACATTTCTATCACATTCCACTTGGAAAAATGGGTTAATGATTTCTGAATTAAAATACTCAGTTTACACCTGATGATCAGACCACAACCACACCTGGCAATCAAGCACATCTCCAGCCAGTAATACGGTGAGTGATATACACGGCGAACAGATTAATGCAGATACAAATGATGTGTTTTTAGTGAAAGTAACTGTTCCATTGTTCGCTTCAGTTCTCTTATTAATGCACTGCTATATTATTTTAATGTGCTGATTTAGTTGTTGTAGCCATCACAATAAGGCCCTTGTCATTGTCGCTTGGATCTTAACGCTCACCAATTTTTCTGTTTCCAGCACATCAACTTCAAGCACTGACTGTTTACTTGCTGCCTAATATATGCCACCCCCCCTGACAGGTACTGTTACAATGAAATAACTAGTCAGTGTTATTTACTTTACCTGCCAGTGGTGTTAATGTTATGGCTGATTGGTGTAAGTTTAAAGTTTTAATGCTTTAATACGTTCTACACCAGTGATGTACAGTTTCAGCGAGTGTCGTACTCCATCGTTCTCCGTCGCTCTGGTTCTTCCAGGTCCCCAGCAGTGACATAGATTGGATTATCACACACACCTTCTGAAGGGGGTGAAGCATCTGTGGGTACAATAAACATAAAAAAATGAGTAAAAATTTGGTAACATATGATAACACCATGTTACACAATTGTTGTTCCTGGCTTCACGTGTTAAGTGTTAACAGTTTATGTCTAAATCCTCTGTAAAAACCGCTCTATACTTCAAAACTTTGATTTTATGACCACAGCCCACAATAGTTTTGTATTTACAGTGGCAAATCAGGTGAATGTTTATTATCTAGACAGTCCCAGAAAGTTCTAGAAAGTTTTAAAAGATTCCAGAAAGTTCTAGAAACTCTGGACAGTTCTCATAGAATATTCTGGAATCCCACTGAGCATTTAAAGTGAGTGGAGAATGTTTTTGAAAACAGATACATTTCAAAATGTCATTGTCCTGAGCACAGAAGCAACGTTTTAGCCATTTTCTATTTATTTTAGGCATAAGGGACTGGAAAAACACACTTTGTACCCAGGAACAAAAACAATTATAACTCTACATAGTGTTATTAATGATGAGAAGAAGAAGTTTGGGTATTTACCATCTAGTTTTTCTTCATCCTGTACTGTGTAGCTTATAGATTCATATACTGGGTCATCTAGAAGAACACAATACAAATAAATCAGCCACAATCTGTCCATGTTTGTCCCCCCAGGTGTTACGAGTTGTTTAAAATGGCCACTGCAAAGCCAGGACACATACGTCTGAACTAATCATTGCACATTTCTGTCACTCATGGTTCTTCTAGTGCAAGAAAGTACCTACCCTGAATTAGGAGCAAAAACACTCAAATGTTGTTCTAAGAACTGTAAGGGGGCAGTAGTGGTTATGGACTTGCCCATGTGATCAGAGGGTGGCTGAGTGAAGTCCTGGCCCCAGGTACCACTGAGGTGGCCTTGAGCAAGGTACTGTCCCCCTACACTGCTCCCCGGGTGTTGTTGATAGGTGCCCACTGCCCCACATGTGCAGAGGTCACAGTTAATTATGGTCCACTTTGTGTGAGAGGCTGTGTTCACAATGACAGTCACTTTTAACACAATCGTTCAGACACACAAAAAGGCAGAACCTTCTCCAATGGGTCTAGGAGCTATGAAAAAGGTTCTCTGATCCAAAAGCACCCAAAGAAACCTGACCATTTCCTATTCTCCTCATTATGGGCAGTGGTGGCCTAGTGGTTAGGACACTGCCTTTGAGACCTGAAGGTCTCAGGTTCGAGTCTCGGCCC